>JAFHAR010002012.1:14088-26409 GCA_019677225.1 Absidia healeyae | reverse complement strand
GCGTTAGAAGACCAATGGTAGAAAGCGTTAGAAGAGCACGTGCAGGCCGTATCGTCCAATCAGAACGCTTCGTGTCACCGAGAATAGCCACCAGAATCCCTCAGTCTCATTGAGACTGAGAAAAACCTTATTTAAGCCCTGAAAATCTCAGTTTTTCTCAGTTTCATTTCCGGTTGTGCGCTTCCGGCTTGACCAAAAATACATAACACATCCTAACGTTTCAAAATCATCCGCCTCCGTGGCGCAATTGGCTAGCGCGTCTGACTGTTAATCAGGAGGTTGGTGGTTCAAGCCCACCCGGGGGCGATTCTTTTTGCTTCACGTTCATGTCTTTTTGGAGCAAATTTCGCTGTAATGTCACGGCTAATTTTTGTTATTAGGTTGGTAACACTGTGTTTTTGGTATTTTTTATATTTGTGGGACTTGGACTGTTAGATAGGCAGGCCAAGTGGTAGAGGCGAAAAACATCTAAATTGGGCCATTTCTGGATGTACTCCACTGTGGATTGACGCTACAGTCTGGGGTGCTTAATACAAGTTGTGTGGTAGACCTTGTAGCATGTTTTATATTAGTGGTCCTTGAGCGCTTAGGTTGTTAGTTCGGGCACTAGAGGCGAAAAGCGTGATAATAAGGCTAACTAAGCTGCAAACACCACTTCATGGTCATTTTACTAGTAAAAGTGGGCCCATTCAACTCAAATAGGCTGTAGAAGGTGTCTAGGGGCCATCATGGTCATTTACTATGAGTTTGGCGACAAAAAAGGAAAAAAGACGAAAATCGATTTTTTTTTGTTTTTTGAATTTCACAGCGAAAATTTATTTTTATGGCTGGTGATTTTGGCTGTGAAATTTTTGACAAAGGGGGTACCCTTGTGATTTGTTCAATTTTTCAATCTTTTTTGAAACTACGGATACAACTCGCTATCTATTGATGCTATGGTCTCGAGTGCTTAATAAAAAGTGTGTGGAAAGCCTTGGGGCATGTTTTCTATTAGTGGGCCTTGGGCGGTTAGATAGGTAGGTCAAGTGGTAGAGGCGAAAAACATCTAAATTGGGCCATTTCTGGCGGCACGCCATTATAGATTGACGCTACGGTCTGGGATGCTTAATACAAGGTGTGCGGTAGACCTTGCAGCATGTTTTATATTAGTGGACCTTGGACGGTCAGATAGGTAGATAGAGCGGTAGAGGCGAAAAACATCCCAATTGGGTCATTTCTGACCGTACGTCACTATAGATGGCGACACTGCCTCGGATGCTTAATATGAAATGTCTGATAAACTCAGGGCCATGTTTCCGTGTGTTCCAAGTGTCCCAAGTGTCCAGTATTTTGTTTTATTTTTATGTTTTTATTATCATCATTGTTATTCCATCATGATTTAAGCATGATTTAATCTGATTCAAACTCTGCTCTGAGTGATGAAGTTGTTCAGTCGAGATGAGACATATTTCGGTTAACAAAATGTGGAGGTTGGGGGGCGGGTTGTGAGCTACTTGGGACACTTGCGATGGGACAGGGATGGGACAAAAATGCCAACCTTAGTAGTGAGCACCAGAACTTTTTAGGTTTAATACCCAGGGCCAATGGACATAAAGTATAGCCGTAGGTTTACTACACACTTCATAGTAATGACCAAAAACGGTGGCGCCAATGTACAGTGAGTTATAGCTACATTTTCAAAATTTCCAAAAATCCAAAGAGTACCCTCTCCGTCAAAAAGTTCAGAGCTAATCTCCAGCTGTGCGCCAAAATCATAAAAAATCATATTAAAAGCCTCTAGGCGCCTTCTACATCCTATTTGAGTCACACGGGCCTATTTTTACTAGTAAAAATATGTAAAATGGTCGCTACACCAGAGATGTAACTTAGTTTTTTTGGTGGCGATTTATCATACATACTGGCGCGTTCTGACTAGTTTTATGCTTTCCTTGATCAATATCCACTTTTATCACCAAAAATGATTTCAAAATTTCCTGTTTTTCACGTCTAGTTCACCAGTTATGCATCCACTTTTGATAGTAGCATAATCTTCAAGCGTGTCAAAGGCAGATGCATCTTTTATTTTATTTTATTGGCATAAGGCTACCGCCTAAACCAAAAGCAGCAATATT
This sequence comes from Absidia healeyae, assembly GCA_019677225.1. Classification (NCBI taxonomy): domain Eukaryota; kingdom Fungi; phylum Mucoromycota; class Mucoromycetes; order Mucorales; family Cunninghamellaceae; genus Absidia; species Absidia healeyae. The sequence continues at coordinate 24,298 of JAFHAR010002012.1, read as the reverse complement.
TTCAACATTGTTTATAACTCCGCCTCAAGCCACACGCAGAGGGAAATCAAAAGATTTTTTTTTTCTCTTTTCCCTTTACAATTATTATGTCGACTTTTGAAAAGGTACTGTGTTAAACGGACGATATACAACTTTACTTCTGTTATCTGGAGCTGCTGGACTGGCGTGGACATTCTATACTATCGATACTCTTCATTCAACGATATATACTAGCACAATTTGATACTGCAAGCTGGGGTCACATGCCGCTCGATTACAAAGCTCACCTATTATACGTGCCCGCAACATCGACCCTTTGAATAGTGAATAGAATTCGGACCACATTCAGCAGATGACGGATAGGGGCTTTGGTGAAACGGGGTATCAGAATTGAACAAAATGGAATGAACTGACAGCTTCTTTTTCTTTTATATATGATATCTTTAGGTTGTTGTCATTGATGGCAAGGGTCATCTTCTCGGTCGTCTCGCCGCCATTATTGCCAAGCAAGCCCTCAACGGTCAAAAGGTTGTTGTTGTCCGCTGCGAAGCCCTCAATGTCTCTGGTGAATTCTTCCGTAACAAGTGTAAGTAATAAATAACTGGCATGTGTGTAATATATATATATATATATATGTGTGTGTGTGTGTTTATGTGACAGGCCAACTTTTTATTGTGCGTGATGATGATGGCTGATCCGATGGTTTTATTATTATTTTTGTGATTCCAGTGAAGTACCATGCCTACCTCCGCAAGCGTTGTCTCGTCAACCCCAACCATGGTGCCTTCCATTTCCGTGCTCCTTCTCGTATCTTGTATAAGGCTCTCCGTGGTATGGTTCCTCACAAGACCGCTCGTGGTGCTGCTGCTTTGGATCGTGTCAAGCTGTTTGAAGGTGTCCCTCCTCCTTATGACCGTGTCAAGCGTGTTGTTGTCCCCGATGCTCTCCGTGCTCTCAAGCTCAAGCCTGGACGTAAGTACACCACCATTGGCCGTATCTCCCACGAAGTTGGCTGGAAATACCAAGATGTTGTTGCCAAGCTCGAAGACAAGCGCAAGGCCAAGTCTGCCGCATACTATCAACGCAAGCAAGCTTTGTTGGCCATCCAAAAGAAGGCAGTCGAATCCAAGGCTGATACCGTCAAGGATATCAACTCCTCGCTCACCACTTTGGGCTACTAAATTATTCTTTTATTTATTTTTGTATGTGTATAGGATAGTTTTATTGTCGTAGTTTATTAGATTATTTGGTTGAAAAAATTATGGAAACATTTGAATAAAAAAATATATTGACTTTTTGGTGCAATTACTTGCCGGTGATGATGACTTGATGTGTGTTTTTCTTTATGAATGATGAGGGATTTGAAATGTCGTGATAGTGTGAGAAGATGATGATGAAGATCTATAGGATAGAATATAGTGGTGATTGGTTTTGTTGATTATTCTTTTCAATGAATGTGATATAATCGTGGGCATCGGGCTTATTATAGGATAGATATTAGGAATGTGGATGATACATTCAAGCATACTCTCAAATTGTAAAGCTCCGCGTCGAAGACAGAAAAGTCAAACCCAGAAAAAGATAAAAAAGTCTGTTACAGTAACAAAAAATTAGCCGTAACATAACACAAGCATAACAAATTGCAAACTCCGACTCGAGGACGGGAAAAATAGCCGTAACAAAAAAAAAGTTGCTCCGTAGAGCGTCCAACTCAGAAGTTTAGTGTCATCCTTGTGCAGGGGCCATGCTAATCTTCTCTGTATCGTTCCAATTTTAATATGTGCCAGAGGACCCGAAGGTCGTGGCACTTGGAATAATTTGAAACTCATTTATATAACGACTAATTTCTAGGTTTATTTTAAAATTGTGGTATTAAAACCGGACTTTCAATATAATGGCGTCCCTGACCGCATCTAAGGATATAAATGATCACTTGGTAATAAATCGTATGATAGTATAATTTTCTAATATACACAATAGTCATATTGCATTAGCTTATTTTTTTACTTTTTTGCTGAAGAGATGAGATTTCACCAATATGGTGGAAAACCTGCATCAAAATCTCGAAAAAATTAGATGTGATTCAAACTCAGCATCAATCTTTTGCCTGAAATTGATTTTATTGGATTTCCCTTTTTTCGTAATCCTTCTTCTCTTTACTTGCAATATTTTATAACTATCTACCCCTACTCTTACTCTGATCTCCCCCTTTCCTCATCCCCTCCCCACCCTTTACATTACATTTTAATTGTCCGCATGGTCATATTGGTACAGGTCTATCGACACCCTCTCTGTTGCTTTAAATCGTCGTCCTATGCACGTTTTCAAAGTAAGCACAAAGTCAGAAACGGCAATATAGCGGTGTCATGGAGTACATACATTTACGTTACTGATCTCTTTATTTTTTTTGTCATGCTATACGATTGCGGCGACCATATTTACACTAGGATATCTCTTGGAAACTGGAACAAGAACATCGCATTGGCTCGATCAACAAAAGGTAAGATGAATGTGACAAGAAAAAACGTGCAGGATATGACAATTTAGCTTACATTGTTTATACTAGAGAAACTTCCATTATACAGGTACTACTGCTTATCTTTTTATCAAGACGCATCAATATATACAGTGAATGCGAATCGCTCAACTCTTTTTGTCCTTAGGTGTGAATCTTGCAGGTTTGAAAAATGAAGACCCATACAGCATTTTAGGTGTGCCAAAATCAGCAAATCAGGGGGACATCAAAAAGGCGTATTATACAGTAAGTTGAAAAAAAATGGAAATGGTACTCACATATACGATGCTATTTACTGAACTTACTCATTTTTTTTATTTTTATTTTAGTTAGCAAAGAAATATCATCCAGACACCAACAAAGACAAATACGCTCATGGAAAGTTTACTCAAGTCCAAGAAGCTTACGAAATATTATCGGACATGCAGAAACGTGCTCATTATGATCAATTTGGCGATGGTTTTGGAGGTAAGGTAAAAAAAATAGGGATCATTGTGAAGCGTGGTGCTAATCCCACTCAATGCGAATATTACAAGTACATTAGATAGGAAAACGGGATTTGGTACTGGCGGATCCTATGGGCGAACTGGAGGCGAACAAAAATTCACTGGCGGATTTGATCCTAATGATATGTTTAATAATCATTTCTTTGGCGGCGGTGCTGGTCAACGCTATCAAAATGCTCCAGGTGCAGGTATGGGTGGTATGGGTGGTAGAGAAGGCTTCAGATCCATGACTGGAGAGAACTTGCAGGTAAGAAGAAAAAACAAAGCAAAACATGGATGACTCAAGCCGAATATATATTACTATTTTATTTTACTCATATAGACTCCTCTGACAATCACATTTATGGAAGCCGTCAAAGGTGCCAAGAAAGATGTATGCGTTTACCAAGTAACGAATTGCTCAAGCTGTGAAGGAAGTGGAAACAAATCAACAACTCAACTGGATAGGTGCAAGGTATGTCATGGCAGTGGAGTACAAACGGTGCAAATGGCTGACATGATCAGACAATCGACTTGCTCTGCTTGTGGTGGCGCTGGAAAGAACACCCCTTTTGATAGTGAATGTGGTGTATGTGAAGGCATTGGGAAGGTCAGGGAACGAAAATTCATCCAAGTGGATATCCCTCCTGGTGTGGACAACAAGGCTAGGATTCGCGTTGTTGGTCAAGGTGATGCCCCATTCAAAGGCAATGGTCCTCATGGCGATTTGTTTGTATCTCTCAATGTAAGTTGTATATACTTCACACCAACCCTTTATATATATATTCAAAAACAACAATAAAAAAACTGACATTTGAAGATACCAATAGATTGAACCTTCAGAAATCTTTAGGCGGCAGGACAAAGATATATTTTTGGACACGACGATCCCATTTTACAAGGCTATTCTTGGTGGTAAAGTGAAGGTGCCTACGGTGGATGGTGATATCGAATTGATGATTCCGGAAGGGTCCCAGGTCGATGATAAGATAGCGCTCAAAGGTCGAGGTATTCAACAACTACGTGGAACAACTCGTGGCGACCAAATTGTTACATTGAAGGTGGAACTACCAAGGTAAGAAAAGAAAACAAAAAGTCAACAACCAGATTCCTTTTAATTGGATGACTACAATTGATTTTTTTATACAGACCATTAGGTGATGATTATCAGGACAACATGATCAGAAAATACGCGGAACTGGTGGATCCTGAATATGATGGTGCCAAAAATTGAAGTGGATTAGTAGTTTGTAGATCTATACTTCCTCATCCCCATCTTCCCATCGTCCATCGTCCATGACCTCCATCCCCTATCACCTTCCCACCCCTCCGACATGACCATTCCCCCTAGATTTATAGATGTTATTATTCCCCATTCACACGTAGTCATATATAGAATTTATCATTCACCATCAACACATTGTATATTACAATATTCCCAATAAAGACTTTTTATTTTATTTTGACATCATCATCATCACACATTGTATTTGTATTCCCACATCTGTTTTTTTATTATTATAGAAGTAGCGATCAAACTTGACCACACAACAACAACAACAACAACAACAACAACAACAACAACAACAACAACAACAACAACAACAACAACAACAACAACGTCAACATCAATATCAACGTCGGCTACCTATGACCCCTATCGAGCGCAGCAGATGTATAAGATGGCCTCTCGGCTGGCTACCTGGCGGAAAACCAACAACATGTTCCTGTCGACAAGGAAGAACCACCAAAATCCACCCTTTCAATTGGCTCCATGTACAACCTCGCCTCCACCTCAACCTCAACATCAGCGATCCCATCTCATACCTCCTCACCAAACTCCCAGCTTCAAGACCCAAATCAATTGCCAAGATCAAGAAATGGAAATCACAATGGCCATCACTCCAATGCATCCTCCATGATCTCGATCACATCCAACATCCAGATGATCTCACACCACGCGACTCCCTACCTGTCAAGAAATTTATCAACTGGTTACAACCCCATTTTCTAATGATCACAAAAAAACAAAACAAAAACGACTCTCTCTCCCCCCTCATCATTGATCCCACCTAGTATTAGACCCCCCTCTCTACCCATTGCCCCCTTTTTTTACTTCACACCCTAGTTTAGTTTTTTTGCCCACCTCTCCCCTTTAGTTAGTAGTCCACGGCTTAGCCAATTTAGAATAGTGAAAATTCTCTGTGTTATTTGCCCTTCAATAAAAATCTTCTTTGAACACCATCATCATCAATCATCAAAATTCTCTGTGTTATTTGCCTTTTAATAAAAAAAACTTCTTTGAACATCATTAATCATCAATCATCATCGCCATCGCCATTGTCACCATCATCATCATCATCAACACACACAGTACTTGTACTTCCACAATATATGTTTTTTTTTCATTTTCATTTTTATTGTGAAAATAGCGGTCAACCCTGATCAACAACAACAAAATCATCATCATAAAATATATATCAAATATGACAATAAAATATAACACTAAGGTAAAAGTAATAAAGGGGAGCTAAACTAAAGTGAACTAAGCTAAACTAAACCAAGGATTGACGTTGAGCCACCGTGCCATCAAATGTATTCCGAGCCAAATCCAAGCTTTCAAAGTGTTGATACCATAGCCATACCTTGGGAGCAGCGTTCTTGAATGCCTCGGCTTCTGGCAAAGAGAAAAGATCAGCCATAGGAGGGAAGAGGAAGAGGTCAGCCCAAGTTAATTGTTCACCAAGAATAAATGGACCATCGTAATCGTTGGACTTCGTCAAGGCATCGTTCAAGTTGGCAAAGGTACGAAGCGCCAAGACCATGGGCTCCTTGAGTCGCTCTGCAATCATTGTCTCTGATTCACCCAACAATTCCATAGCGGCGCGTGGTTTGGAGATACCGAAAATCAGGTTTTTGAAGACATGGTCGGAAGTGATACTGATCCAAAAGTTGACCGTCAGTTGGGATTCAAGGTCTGATGGACTTAACGGTATTGTTGAAATTGTAGGATCGGATTTCGTGTCAGGGGCGTAGGCGGCATCAATATAAGTCCGAATCACCAACGTTTCAATTAGAGGAAGGGTGCGTCCTGGCACCAACAATACCGGGATTTTGCCAAAAGGTGTATATTTTTTGAGTTCTTCGCTGTGAGGTGCCGCAAGAATCAGGTCGTAGGATGCTTTGTGATGTTCAAGAGCCATGCGAATAGTTCGTGTAAAAGTCGAGATTTTTGCACCAACAAGCGTCAGCTTTGTTGTATCCATTGCTTCCGTTAAAATATGAAGTGGTTTTTTTAATAAAAAGAAAGAAAGAGCGGGGTGATCAAAAGCAGGACGAATCATTGAATGCCGAAAAATCACGTACAATTTAAAGCCCGCTAGACGAAACAGGGCGGGGTTTGAAAGCGTAATTTGAGGGACGCTCCTGAGATAAGAAAACAAGGGGTAAGGCGTGTCTCGTTTCTTCCTCTCTCTCAATTAATTTGCAACACAATAATAAAGCTATGCGTGGACATCTTGTGGTGATCGAAGGATGCGATAGGTCTGGAAAAAGTACACAATGCGAACGACTAGTTGATCAATTACATGCGCAAGGCAAAGCTGTCCAACTATTCAAATTTCCAGGTAAGTTTAATCAATAACTTAATCTTCTTGACATTTTATATTCACTTTTTTTTTCTTTTCTTTTCTCTATGATAGATCGTACGACACAAACTGGGAAAATGATTGATAGCTATCTGAAACAATCGACACAGATGGACGATCATGCTATTCATCTTTTATTCTCTGCCAATCGTTGGGAAGCCGTGTAAGTTTATAACCTTCTCAGCAACAAATGGAAGCGCTTTCTAACTTTTTATTTTTGTTCTTATTAGGGAACATATGAAGGTATTACTGGAACAAGGAACAAGTATTATTGTTGATCGATATGCATTCTCTGGTGTGTGCTTCTCGGCCGCCAAGGTAATGAATGATTCTACTATTATAAGTAAGTAACAATGTTGCCAACTAACTTTTTTTATATCTTTATTTTACACAGGGACTGGATTTTGAATGGTGCCGACAACCAGATGTTGGATTACTTACACCCGATGTAGTCATGTTTTTGGATCTACCTATGGACGAAGCGGAAAAACGGGGTGGTTTTGGTGACGAGCGATATGAAAAACGGGATCTACAGCTACGTGTACGCCAAGAATTCAACAAAGTGATGGATTCTACATGGAAGGTAATAAGCAAAAAGTGATAATGCAACAATGGCTAGGGAAGGATAGAGTAGTAGGCTGACCGGCTGACTCATTGACTTTTTTTGACCTGGATTTGTTGTGAATAGATGATTAACGCGTCCAAGTCAAGGGATGAAGTACATGCTGATATGATGGCTGTTGTTGATGACCTTCTGCCCAACCCTGGTCCTTTGAAGCAAGATTTGTGGATGGATTTAGCAAAATAGATATGATTAGTGAAATAGTTGTAGTATATATAGTAGATATCAAATAGTGATAGATTTTACTATTTTTGCAAATTTGAATAAAAACTTTTTTTTTTGTCCTTCAAACAAATCGTGTCTCCATACAAATCATGCCCTCTTCATAGAAATTAGGCGACCTTTATACAAATCATGTCTCCATCATGCTATCATACAAATCATATCCCCTTCATACAAATCATATCCCCTTCATACAAATCATATCCCCTTCATATAAAGCATGTCCCCTTCATACAAATCATGTCCCCTTCATACAATCATATCCCTTTCATACAAATCATATACCCTTCATACAAATCATGTCCCATCCATACAAATCATGTCCTTTATTCATACAAACAATAAAAAATAAATAAACAAGATAATAGTGTTATTGTAAACTAAGATTTACTATGTACTAAACTAATCAATTTTAAAGGTACTAACTGTGTGATGAATGATGCTGTTATTGTATGTGGATCGAATGGTTTTGGAGCTCGTATCAATTCACAAGTCCAGAGCCCCGGGTCAATTTTGTGGTTGTTGCTGTATCAGGTCTTTGGTTGGTGTTTTGATAATTTGATGGCGATGACGATGATGGTGTAGAAGAGGAAGAAGGTGACACGGATGAAGTCAGTGATGTTGTTTTTTTGCTGAGAAGTGATTGGAAGAAATTGGTCAAGACTTCATTCGATGTTTCAGTTGTACTATAGCTGTTGCTGCTGCTGCTGCTGCTGCTGATATTTTCCGATGCTGATGCTGATAGGATTGCTTTGCCTGTGCTGGTCCGAGTATCGCTTGCCGAACTTGTCAGCGGAACTGTTGTCCCTTTATTCAGTTTGTCCCACGCCAATTTCTATAAAAAATATATATGTAGGTAAGAAACATACAGAAGATTTTATTTTCATAGACCATTTACGTTACCTTGATAGATGTGCTTATATCCTTCGAGTAGTGATTATTGTTGTTTGTAGAGTCAATCGGTAATGATGGATCCGTTACATAAATAGTGTCCAATGCGCTTGTCATTGATATATCCAAAGGTCCGACAAGACTAGGTTGATGATGCCATAAACCACCTTTGACTGATGATGTTGTTGACGTAGTTGTGTTTGCTGATGACTGTTCACCACCACTTCCACGCTGTAGTGAGTCAAAATGCCGCTTTAGAACATCTTGTTCATTTTCGCATATCGTTACTGAAGGTACCACCGCAGGCTAGTAATAATAATAATAATAAAAAAGGAAGAAGCGTTAGACATTTCATACACATTTTGGTCAGAGGAGGGGATTTCTTACCTTGTAGTCAGATTCTGGATCCACAATGGCTTGCTCGAATAAAAATCGTAGTCCCTGATCCATACTAGGCAGCCGATCTTCCAAACCATTCATGTCGATATCCCAATAGTCACATACTTGTCGACAATCAAAATCTTCTTGTAATGCTTTGATTTTCCCCCAAGAATCCCATCCTGCCGGCACCATCAGAGTATCCCGATCCACCACTTGAGCTTTTTCCTGGAAGAATGAATAGTGTGACGATGTCCTGTTGCTGATATGATTGAGCTTTGTTGATGAGGTTCGATGTAGAATATATTGTCGTAAATTCCAGAATGTCTGTGGATATAGAGTTGATGTGTAAAACAAGGCAGCGCCGTCTAAGGTAAAAAAATATAAATAAATAAAAGTGAGCAATAAGCCATTCCATCCTTCCATACTCTATATGCTTTAAATAAACTTACATTTCATACATATCGTACGTAATATTTGTTGAATGTAATCGAGCCGGTCTTCTTTATAGTCAGTCATCCTTTCCAATCGCGTTTGTTCGTCGCTCTAATCATCAAAAAGAAGGGTCAGTTCAAAGGTAATATACAGACTTGTGTCGTCATTCCTTTACCTTGCAGCACACAACGCCTATCGGAATACCATAGTTGATGGAGAGAGCACCTTCGGTTAGAGGTAGAGTGATTTGATCTGTGACCATCCCATTAATCCCAAGCGATGATGATGATTCCGTATCTGCATAATGCCGAATATAGTCAAGTGCTATTGACAAAAATATAATAAAATACAAACACAAATAAAAACAAAAATTGTTAGCCATGCATAAATACAAACCAGTTTGATGCCGATTTTACCTTTTTTGCGCATTCCTTCCAAGGTGGTTTTGTTCGTCGGATGTTGGTGGCAACAGCTGAGTATAGCTTGATCAACTACTTGCATCCATTGTTGAAGCCTTGCCACAAAAGACCATGGCTGTGACCAATCCAAAACAATCAAAATCATTGTGCTTGCGATCGTCTCCAGATTAAGCACAAATTTCAAGAGAGCCGAGTGTTCTGGTGTCGATAACTGATAAATTCCCAACCGTGCCATTTCTATCCTCCAAAGAAAAAAAAAAAAATATTAAGAATTCATTACTACCATCGCTTCTCAGAAATGATTCCTGTACCTTACCTTCATTGTCTTCATCGCAAATATTGGTGTATGTAAATCCAAGCGCCAGGTGTTTTGTACTGTCATCGTTAATTAATTGGTGTTGTTGCTGTTGTGTCTTTGATCGCTTTCCTTCGTTTATGATTTGGTGTGTTGCAACTTTGTTTTGTAAATGCTGAATGATAGCCTTACCACTTGAAGGATCGCCCAATATGAGGACATTCTTTGTTTGCACCATTTTTGAAGAGGCGACGCCCTTTAGGATAGAGGACCAAATATTGGTATTGCTGCTGATACTACAGTTTTGAGTGTTTCTTGAAGG
>JAFHAR010002010.1:0-17040 GCA_019677225.1 Absidia healeyae | reverse complement strand
TAGTATTTTTTTTTTTTTTTTGTGAAAAATAAAAACAAAATGGGACTACAATTTATAGGATGAAACAGTTGTATATGGAGGGTGGGGATCAAATAGGACTACAGTTTATTGAATAGAAATGTGGGGAAACAGCTGTATATGGAGGATGAGAATAAAAGGGGACTACAATTCATTGAATAAAAACGTGGAGAAGCAGTTATCATAATGGTTGGGGATAAAATAGGACTACACTTCATTTTGGGAAACAGTTGTATGTGGAAGGTGGGGATAAAATAAGACTACATTTTATTGAATAAAAATGTGGGGAAACAGTTGTACATGACGTTGAAGATAAAATAGGGCTACAGTTTATTGAATAAAGAGATGGGGGAATGATTGTGTAGGAAGGGGGGAAGGGGATTTATACTAATGTGTGTAATATCTAACTAAAGGGATTGTGAGGGTAAACCAATCGCTGGTAGGTTGGGGAAGAGCCCTAGGTACTAAAAAACAGGGAGTAAAAAAAATATCCAAATAATATATACGTAAATATAAAACGTTGAATCCGATATTTTGTCTACTTACTAAAGAAGCCCATCCAAGAATACCAAAGATGGTGCCTGACACGAGTTCAAAGTGACCATGGAAATAGATTGCTGTCATCACCAACATCCACCACCATAATGCAAGTAGAAAGAATACAGCCAACAAAGAATGCCACGCGGAAGGTTGGGAGCGTTTGATTTGAATGGCAGTAGGGATAGAATAAAACAGCCAAGAGAGCTCTTCCCAAAGGAATAGACTAGCGTGAATCAGCATGACACAGTGTCCAGAGATGTCATGGCCCCCAGACCACTTCCCACCAAGTTGACGACATCCAGATTGGCGGAATGTTTTGGAAAGTAATAGATTAAACTGTTGCTGTTGCTGCTGTATTGTTATTCCGCCATCGCCAACACCGACACCGTCAGCTGTATGAGGGGCACAGCTACCGCCAGTCACCACGTAAATCCGATCGATAAAGCTGGGACCCAAAAGCCATTGAGTCATCACATACCAGTACAAGGTAACACAGGCAAAACGATAAATAGACCGAGTTATTTGTTGAGAAGACCATCGTTTGTTGAGAATAAAGCACACATAGCACCCATATACTGCTGTCACCCAGAGCCAACCTTTTTTGATAAAGAAGACGTTCAAAATGTTGTCTTTGGCACTGAAATAGGTGTTCGGTGGTGTAAACAAATCCGAATATATAAAAGATATGACAACACTGATGACATATAAAGACACACACACCTTTTGATGCGGTTCCAGATTCATTTGTATGCGAAAAGGAAGAGTAGAAGAAGCGAGGTTTTCATTTCAAGCCCGCTCACTTGTTTTTGCGGTTGAATCGGGCAGAACGGGGTTTTAAATACCCGCGACGCGAGAATTTATTTTTTTGTCGTGGCGGGTAAAAAAAAATCACTTCTCTTTATTGATCCTTTTTGTATATATCTTCTTTTAATTCTTTTTCTTTACATCATGGCTTCACGGAAAGAGTTTGGTGTCTCTTCATCCAAATTCTCTACCAAGGGTAAACAACGTGCACCTCGTCCTGGGTCAACACACTTGAACAATTCTATAAAACAGTATGGGCTTCCTTCCAATTCACTGGATGCACCAACAAACATAGATCAACGATTCGAAGATATCCAAGTCCTTGATGAACTGGAAAGCAAATTTGGATTTGATCGATACGAAGGTGGACCTGAAAGACTTGGATGGCTTATTAACATGCATGCGGTAATATATAAAAAAAAAGGGACAATGTATTGGACCCTGGATCTAGGTCACTAATACCTTTTTTTTTAGACACTTATTAAGGACGATGATTGGAGTGGTGGATATGCTGGTGTAAACTACTACTTTATTGCTGAAAATGGCCAAACCTTCAAGACAACTTTGCGATATAGTCCTTACTTTTACATTGGTTGCAAGGTAAATTAACAAAACAAAACATATGTGCATACAAATATACGAAAATTTTACTCACCAATTGATTTTTATTATAGGCTGGCACCGAGACTGAAGTGGAAGATCATCTCCGGCGACGATTTGAAAGCACAATCGAAAAAATGACTCGAAAAGAAATGGATGATTTGAAACAAGTAAGATACGACAGACAAAACCATGTAGTTTTATAGATCCTTCAAAATACTCACTCACTTTATTCTGGTTTCTTGATAGCAAAACCATCTTATTGGGAATACTCGGATGCTAATCAAACTTAGTTTCCGCAATGTATCTGATTTGTTGTCGGTGCGAAAGGTGCTACTTCCTGTGGTCAAGAAAAACCAACGAAAAACTGAAGCGATTGATACATATACGGAGGTAGTCAAGTAAGTATTTATCATCTCACAAAAACTGTCAACGTACAAATCATTTACTCATTCTCTTTGTTTTTATTGTTATTAGTGAAGCCAATCATGTATCATACGAACAACAACACACATCGGCCTTCATGTCAGCACGGCGGAACCCTCAAGAAGTATTAGACAACATTGTGGATATACGTGAATATGATGTACCCTACTATGTACGTGTGGCGATTGATCTCGATATTCGGGTGGGTCTCTGGTATACTGCAAAAGTTTATTCGAATGGATCGGCAACCGTCAAAAGACGATCTGATCTTGTGCATCGGCCTGACCCTATTGTGTTTGCTTTTGATATTGAAACCACCAAGCTACCTCTCAAGTTCCCTGATGCTACCATTGATTCCATCATGATGATATCTTATATGATTGAAGGACGGGTAAGAAAAAAAAGACGAAATTGCTCAAATTTCTTACTGATGCTTTTGAAAATATTTTTCTTATAGGGCTACCTCATTACAAATCGGGAAATTGTTAGTCAAGACATTGAAGATTTCGAATACACGCCAAAACCTGAATTTGAAGGTCCTTTTACTATTTTCAATGAAGCGGATGAAGTAAGTACAGAAAATAAGAGGTGAATGATTATGCACTGGCTGGCAGCGTACTAATATATACCTTTTTTTATATGTATATAGTATGCATTACTCCGACGATTCTTTGAACATATTCAAGAAGCCAAACCTACCATTTTTGTTACATACAACGGTGACTTTTTTGATTGGCCATTTGTGGAAACTCGGGCAAAAATACATGGTATGGATATGCATCAGGTAATTTAAAAAATAGAACCATGAAGACTAGGTATATATCTTGTTTGCAATATACTGATATTACGTGGGGGGTTATTATAGGAAATTGGTGTATACAAAGATGACGAAGACGAATACAAATGCAAACATGCTTCTCATATGGATGCTTTCCGTTGGGTGAAACGTGACTCATATTTACCTCAAGGAAGTCAAGGTCTCAAGGCTGTCACTACTGCAAAACTCGGATACAATCCAATGGAATTGGATCCTGAAGATATGACAAGGTAAGCTCTAAAAAAAATCTCAAGAAGGTTGATTCCAATATATACTTTTATTTATTTTGTCAGATTTGCTGCTGAACAACCGCAAATCCTTGCACAATACTCTGTCTCCGATGCCGTGGCTACATTCTACCTCTATATGAAATATGTCCATCCGTTTATCTTCTCTCTATGCAACATTATTCCCCTTGTCCCTGACGAAGTGCTTCGAAAAGGCTCTGGAACACTCTGTGAATTGCTGCTAATGGTAAGTCAAAGAAACATGGTGTCCGTATCCATTTATGATTTTATGCTTATTTTACTTTTTATTGTTAGGTTGAAGCATACAAAGTCAATGTCATCATGCCAAACAAACACATCGAAGAAACAGATCAGTTTTATGAAGGTCACAAGGTGGAAAATCAAACCTATGTCGGTGGTCACGTCGAAGCTTTGGAAGCGGGTGTATTTCGAAGTGATATTGCCACTGACTTCAAAGTGGATAGCTCAGCCGCACAACAGGTAAAAAAAATTGAAATTGAAATTGGGTTTTGGTTATCATGTTGACTAATGCTTTGACTATGATTTATTTATTTATTTATTTGTCACATTAGCTTATTGACCAATTGGATGAAGCTCTCAAATTCACTATTCAAGTTGAAGAAAAAAAGAAACTGTCTGATGTGGCGAACTACGATGAGGTTTACAATGAAATCAAGGAACAACTTGAACAACTACGTGACACACCAATACGAAAAGAAGCCCCCCTTATCTATCACTTGGACGTAGCAGCAATGTACCCCAACATCATTCTCACCAACCGACTACAACCAGACGCCATGATTGACGAATCTATGTGTGCAACCTGCGAATTCAACGTACCCGACAAACAATGTGATCGACGTATGACCTGGACATGGCGTGGCGAATATTCTCCAGCAAAGCGAAACGAATATAGAATGATTGAACATCAACTCAGTATTGAAACTTTCCCACCAAAGATACCCAATGGCGCACCTAGAGCATGGAACAGCTTGATGGACAGCGAACGACAATCACTGATCAGCAAACGATTAAACGAATATGCCAGAAAGGTGTACAAGAAGGTACGGGTAACCAAAACAGAAGAACGTGAATCGATCATTTGCCAACGGGAAAATCCATTTTACATTGAAACGGTGCGGGCTTTTCGTGATCGGCGGTATGAATACAAGGGACTACACAAGGTGTGGAAACAGAATTTGGACAATTTCACCAAGGAAGGGGCTGTCACTAAAGTTGCGGAGGCCAAGAATATGATTGTGCTATACGATTCCCTTCAACTGGCTCACAAGTGTATTCTGAACTCGTTTTATGGCTATGTTATGCGAAAAGGGGCTCGATGGCATTCGTTAGAAATGGCTGGTATTGTCTGTCTCACTGGGTCAAAGATTATTCAAATGGCGCGTCAATTGGTGGAACGGATTGGCCGTCCTCTGGAATTGGACACGGATGGTATTTGGTGTATTTTACCGAAAAGCTTTCCTGAAACCTTTACATTTACTCTCAACAATGGCAAGAAATTTAGGATCGACTACCCATGTACAATGCTTAATCACTTGGTCCATGCTCAGTTTACAAACCACCAATATCAAACTCTTATCAACAACGACACGATGGAATACAGCACCCACAGCGAAAACTCCATCTTCTTTGAAATTGATGGTCCTTACCGTGCTATGATTTTGCCCTCCTCGACAATGGAGGATAAACTACTCAAGAAACGTTATGCTGTTTTCAACGAAGATGGATCGCTGGCTGAACTCAAAGGCTTCGAAGTGAAACGTCGTGGTGAACTGAAATTAATCAAGATTTTCCAATCGGATCTCTTCAAGGTATTTTTGGATGGACGCTCTTTGGAAGAATGCTATGAAGCGGTGGCGAAGGTTGCGAATCAGTGGCTGGATGTCCTCTACAGCAAAGGTGTCGAACTGAATGATGATGAACTGTTTGAATTGATTTCTGAAAATCGAAGTATGTCAAGGACCTTGGAAGACTATGGTGCTCAAAAATCGACTTCCATCAGTACTGCAAAGCGATTGGCTGAATTCTTGGGTGATCAAATGGTGAAAGATAAAGGCTTGGCGTGTAAATTTGTCATATCTGCTCGTCCTTACGACTTACCGGTATCTGAACGTGCTATTCCTGTCGCCATCTTCTCTGCAGAACCAAGTATCAAAAAACACTATCTACGAAAATGGCTCAAGGACGATTCTTTAGTCACCTTTGATATTCGTGACATCCTGGATTGGAAATATTATTTGGAACGGTTTGGCTCTGTGATTCAAAAACTCATCACGATTCCTGCTGCTATGCAAAAGGTGCGAAATCCTGTCCCTCGAGTGGCTCATCCTGACTGGCTCTTTAAGCGAATCTCTGATAAAGACGACAAAATGAAACAACACCGAATTACTGATATGTTTACTAGACGAGCACTCACATCTATTGATGACATCAACGACACTACTTTGGAAAAATCAGACGATGACATTGAAATGGGCGACATTGAAGAACTCGATATTGGTGGTAGCGCAAACAACAACTTTTTACCAAAGACGGCTAAGGTGACTAAGCGAAAACAAAAACCGAATGATATGGATATTGATATTGAAGCTGAAATTCCGGTGGAAGATCTCCCTGAAAATATGCCAAACATGTTGGAAGATTACCGAGGCTGGCTAGATTATCAAAAACGTAAATGGAAACGGCAACGGATCTCTCGACAAATACGAAGACAACAACTCGGCAATGTTGACAACGCTGATAGTGGTAACCTTGGAGACTTCTTTAGACGACAAACTGGATCATTGGTGACATGTCCTTGGCAAATTATTCAAGTTGCTGAAACAGATATACCTGGTGAATTTAAGATGTGGGTGCTTATCGGTCAGCAATTCTTTTGTGTTAGACTCTCTGTGCCTCGGGTGTTTTATGTCAACAGTTATGAAGAAGCTCCTGAAGCCATTCTCAGTCAACATCTATCATGCACCATCGAAAAATGCACCCGAACTTTACCTCGCTCTCATCGATGTCTCAACTTATTCCAAATGTCAATGGCGGAAACTCTCTTCCAAGATGAACGAAAGAAATTCTCGACGATCTTCAATCATCCCTCGACCGAAGGTGTATACGAAACCCAAGTCCCTCTCTCAGTCCGTGCTATTCTTCAACTCGGATCTATCTGTCAAGTAGATAAGCTCAAGGTGGATGCTCGTGCTCGCCTGGAAGATGTATTTAAACTGGGCGACTTGAAATCACGACATGATTTGAATTCTGGCTATTTTGAACACCCTGAACACTTCGATTTTGTGTACCTCTACCACGTCAACTCTGATGGCCGACACTTCTTTGCCTTAGTTGGTGCCTCTCTTGAACAATCACATATTTTTTTGGTTGGTGTGGATGCTCGCGCGAAACAAATGCCAAATGTCAACAAGCTTTATCTCGATAAATATCGGCAGACTATCCCCAACTCTGATAGTCAGACAGTCAAGGTGAAGGATTCCATGGACTTTTTGACAACTTACCACACATCAGAGCGGGATGCATGCAAGGCAATCAACAAGGTATTGTATCAACTGGATGACCGCAAGCAGACCCCCACTATTTTGGCGGTCAATTCACCTCGACAAGCAAACCATCTGACGCAAAAACTGCCTGCCATCAACTCATTCCCCTACGTGACAGTGCCCTCTCGCCCTACGGATAATCAATTTGACGCTCTCAATTGGCTTACTCCTGTGTGTAAACAAATGTTGGCTTACTATATGCATCTGGGACCTTGGTTGGATGAACGGTTTAATCAAGCGCGCTACGCAAATGTACCATTCTGTAACATACCCAATGATCCGTACCTCTTTATGGCTGATTTTATCTTCGCAAAGCAACTCATCAGCAACGACATGGTATTATGGTGGTCATCTGTGCCAAAACCGGATTTAGGTGGACGGGAATACGACGAAAACATATCTATCACCAACGAATTGATCAGCAATGAAATGAACAACCCAGGGGCATATGAAACTGTTTGTGTAGAGATGGACGTTTTACGACTTTGTCTCAACACATTGATTATGGCACCTGTGATCAACGAAGTGGAAGGTAGTACAGCAACCGTCGGATTCGATCATACGATGCTTACGTTGGATGAATACAGCAAAGGCGCGGTGAAACATGTATCAGCTTTTGGTGACGCGACGATCTCCAGCAAAACATTTACGGTGTTAAGGGCGACCGTCCAGCAATGGTTTCAGGAAGCAATCGCGGAAAAAAATTCAATGTGTGTGATGCTTCAAGACACTCTGCTCCGATGGCTACTCAGTTCAAGTTCAAACATGTATGATCCTTGCTTACATGGTTTGGTTCACGGGATGATGAAAAAGGTGTTTATGCAATTGGTGGCGGAATTCAGACGACTTGGTGCCAAGATTGTGTTTGCCAATTTCCGACGCATCATCATTGCAACCGCTAAAGAGTCTATGGATGGTGCTATTGCTTACTGGCAGTATCTCAGTCGATCTATACAACGGAAGCAGGTACTGGAGGTGATGGAACTGAAGTTGGTCAATTATTGGCAGGAACTGGTGTGGATGGATGAAATGAACTATGGTGGATTTCTAACCAATGCCTCGACTCAACAACAACAATCTCAATCGACACAACGACATTCTCTTATCGTGACCATGAAGTGGAACATTTGCGATTATCTTGCGCCAGCAATTCAAGAACAATTCAAAATTAATGTGGCCCAATTTATTCAAAAGTTATACTTCATCAAGAAAAAATATCCGCGGGACATCAAACATCATATCCAGCAACAAAAGCAACAGCTCAATGATGATACGTTATCCGATCCACGCGCGGAACAGAAACGGCTATATATTCGGCAAACGATGATGCGGGAAGTACTGCAGTGGCTACCAGAACTGATGAAAGAACAAGAACAAGCACTTGGACAAGACGACAACCCGGCGATGGTGTTTCCTCAACTGGCGGGCTCGCACTTGACATTAACCAACCCAGCACTGGAATTCGTGAAATCGCTAATGGCCGTCCTCAGCTTGGACCCCATGCTGGAAGACGAAGTGCGGATCTTGAAACGGAATGCCTTGGAAATCGTGGGGGTGGGTGCGATTAGTGAATTCAGCAGTGACGCGCAATTCCAGAATCCTTGTGAATTCTTGAAATTGAACGAGGTGGTGTGTACATACTGTGGCTATACAGAAGATCTTGATATTTGCCGTGATCATCATCTAATGGGGCGCGAACAACATAATTCAACATCATCATCGGTGTGGCGGTGTCGCGGTTGCAAGGTTGGCTACGACAAGAATGCCATTGAAGAAAAAATGATCACACAGGTCAACAAGTGGATGATGACGTACCAACTACAGGATCTGATGTGCCAGCGGTGTCATTCGGTCAAGCGGGAAAATCTACTTCGACAATGCGACAAGTGTGGTAGCGACTATGTGGCCGTCCAAAGCAAACAGGATGTGATTCGGAAACTCAAGGTGTTTGGCAATGTGGCAAGAGATCAGCAATTACCCCTTTTACAAGATATCATTCAATGGGCCATGGATCGGATTTAGTCTTGTATTTTTTAGTGTATATAGAATTTGAAATAAAAACTTACTTCGGCATATTATCATTCCGCCTTTCATTTTATCTATTGTCTTCTTTTATTCTTTATTTTTATGTGATTTGTCTGTAAGGCAATAAAAGCAGATCTCGTCGACTCTTCCTGTCACAGTTGCCTGCTAGAGTGCTACTCACATTTGGTTTGTTGAAGTGTTGGCTTTGATGAGGTGGGATTGGGATTTTGTAATGATGGGGAGGGTTAAGAACTAATTTTGTGAAGGGTGGTATTAGGGATTGAATCTGATGGAAGGGGGGTAAAGACTGGGTATGATGGTATGGGAAGGAGGATGAAAGAGTCGCTGTGATGTGCCATGATTAGCGTAATGCAAATAAGTCGGGATTTGAATATCATCATTTGATTTTTTCGCTCCCCACTTTTTTTATTTCTCCTCTTCTTCCCTCATTTTTTATGATGATTCCCCCTTTTTTTTTCCTTTCCTTCTTCTATTGTCTCAATTGTAATCATGGATTAGTTTTTTTTATAGGGATTAGTGTTATTTTCGAAAGGGTTTTGCAAAGTGCATAATATTACCCGTCATTTTGGATTCTTTGATTTGGAACATGGTTTTTTGACTTTCCAGTGATGTTGCAGGTAATGTAAAAAATATTTTGTGATGGGATTTCTTCTTTTTTTTATATGAAATGCAAGAACATGTTTAATGACTTGAACTTATTTTGTAGGTAAACCAAAATGGCGGTGTGCTGGTTGGCTAGTTTGCTCTAGGTGATAGCAAAAGCGATTCGGTTTGGCATGGCACTTCGAGTATCGGTTTATGGTCACCAACCCAAACACCAAGATCACTAAACCACAATTGGACGATTTGAACACAAATTATGATTAGTTTAGTATAGCTTAGTTTGTAGTCTGATTATTGATTTGAATGTATTTTTTATATCCATAGCACTTTTTGATCCATATTCAATAAAATTGATTGTTTCTTTTTTTATATATTATGTATTATTTGTTGTCTTTTGTTGTAGTTGTTGGTTTCTTTTGTTTTTTAGGTATAGTGAATCAAACGTCTTCTATAATTGATATTCTCTACTTCATATTTTACAGCTATCTTTTTACACTCGGCCTTTTTTTAACACACCACACACACCTGTGATGTCTCTTTTTTTAATCAGATGCGACAGCTTTAGAAAATAACTGTGATTGGGGTACCGACAGACAGACCGCCACACACAAACACAGAGACACACACACACCAGCTACAAAAATAAAATAAAAATGTATTGTATAAAACAGAGACGAGATATTGATTTGTTTGTCCAGTAAAAAAACTAAGGCATATTGCATAAAACAGTGATGGACCAAAGTTTCAAAAAATTGATTCAACTGCGTAGTAAAAAGGATTTTTTTTATTGAGTAAAGCAGTGATGTAATAAAGTTTCTAAAGGATAACTAAAAGAGTGAGGGGTTGGGGGGAAGTTATTAAGTAAAAAATATGTGGGAATAATATATCAACAGATAAAAATAGTAAAAACGTAAATGAATAAAAAAAAAAAAGTGCATGAATATGGAGAGCATGAATGGGGGAGGGGGAGGGTTTGAATTCAGTTGGTTTTGTTGGATTTTGACTTTATATGACGGGTATTGGTGTTCATTTCGGTGCCCAAAACCTTGTCCCAAAAAGTAAAGAATGGTTGAGAAAAATTGCTTTTGATGCCATATGCTTGGTGGTGGATATCGTGACTACAAAACGGAGAGTCAAGTAAAAAAAAAAAGATGATGAGTCGGAGAAGTAACTTTCACAAAAAGGGAATCCATGCATTTGTTCATCTTCTTTTCTTGGTAACTTACTATTTGACGTTGTTTCCAAATAAAAATTGCAAAGGATTCCAAGGGAGGTAGTAGCCACAATGATCGTCCACTGAAATAAAATAAAAAGAGGGATGGGATGTCAGACGAGCAAATAATAATGTGTACATTTTCCTTACCAGTCTTCAAGGTTGAGAAGGTAAAAAAGACCATACTCATTCGAGGCGTCATACGAGTCAATTCAAAAGCCAAAGTTGCACCGAGACTATCCAACAAAAACCCTTCAACAGGATGATTGAACAATGCAGCGAAAGCATAAGGGACGTATAGTTGATGATGATGAGAATGGAAGTGTTTGTAAAGGAACTTGTTCAAATGGAATAGCCGATGTAAGAAGTATTGATGTGTATCCATAATAACCCTAGAAAAAAAGAAAGAAAAAAAAAAGAGAGAGTAGTAAGTATAAAAAAGAAATTCAAATTGTTAGCACAAAAATCACTTTTTTTCGGCTTACATGGCTGCAAAGAATTGGACACCTGGAATAACCACCCAGTATAAAGTATTGGCAATGTTCAAGGCAAGATGAATATGACGATCACTATTGGAAGATGACAAGAAGAGGTTCAAAAAGTTCATAGAATAGGAGACGAGACGGCCTAAGGCTTGTTCTTGCTGAGCCACCATCAGTTGTGGGTTGATGGGATGAAGTACGAGTGAGCCAAGAAGAATTTGAATTGCCTGCTGTAAAGTGACCATGGCAATCACACGTTTGACACTGACTCGATTTCGTTTGTCGCTGTCTTCAGGAGTGTGTATACGGTATTGTTCAAAGTAAGGTATTTTGGCAATCATCAAGAAGTGAAATATCATACTATAGATCCAGTACGCAGCAACCGGTACCCATAGCGCAAGAATTTCATCAGCCCATGGATCATTTTGAATAGAGTAATAGGCTGCTGATAAGGCTTGTAAAACGTAATCTATCATATTATAGGTGATGGTGAATGCGTAAGATGTGTTGGATATGTATAGAAGTAAATTTTAATAAAAGAGAAATAAGAGGGAAGAAAAAAAGGAAATTTGAAGAAAAAAAAAGAAATTTCATTTTAGCCCAATATCGGGTTCGGTTCGTCAAATTTCCCGTCGGGGTTTGAAAAATAATCTCTTGCAAAGGAATCATCGGCATCCTTCTCCTACCTCTCCTTTCCTCCATAAAGAAAAAAAAAGTGACTATGCAAAAACGCAGGGCTCATAATTATCAACGACAAGGACAGCAAACACTCAACAACAATCGAAACCAAATCGAAACCAAATCACTTTCGGAAAGGTCCTGAAAAATATGGTGGTCGCCCTTGCTTGGGGATTGGCATTCTTCTTCCTTGGCTCCTACTGTTGACCGATACCTGGACTCGCGGATACACTACCTGTAAGTAGAAAAGAAAAAAAAAATGCACAAGGTCAGGATAGGCCCTACTAACACTCTCATCTGGTAAAGGAAAAACAACGTGTATTTACGGAAAACGAATTACTGCAATACGATGGAAGCAATCCCAACTACCCATGTATCTGGCTGTGAAGTAAGTATTGATCAAGGCAATTATATATTACACATTGGGGGAAATACTTGAGAACTGACTCTGGCTTTCTTATATTGACCATGGCGATGTATTTGGTGTTACAAAAGACCGTTGCTGGTCCGGATACGTAAGTGTATGTATGCCAAAATAAAAAAACGGGCATCCCTTTTATTAACTGTTTTTGTGTTGGCGGGGACTGATTTAGGGCGGATCTTGTGGGCACTTTTCGGGAAAAGATGCGGTAATGGCGTTTGTCGCTGAATGTTTTGAAAACCAACTGACAAATGATCTTGGCGGTTTATCAGTGGCTCAACTCAAAGGCGTGGGACATTGGAAATCGTTTTGTACCACAAAATTGGCACCGTCATACATCTACCGCTCGACGTCAATACTCCCATCCTTCCTCCATGTAGACAAGTCGTTGGACCAAGAATCTTGAAACACTCCTGAAACACTTTGGCGCTCTTTTGTAGTTTTAGCTTTTAGTTTACTATTGTTGAAATTTTAGTTTATTATGAAAAAAAATAAAAATCATCTTTTTACACCCTTCCATTCTTCTTCTTCTCGTTTTTTGTCTTCTCTTTATATTTTTCAATTTTCTTGTCCTCGATTAAAAATGATAGATACTGGTAAACCTGATTGTTGCGGAAACGATTGTGCTTGTCCCGCAGATGCTTGTGCTTGCAGTCAAGATGGTCAACAATGTAAAAGCAACAATGGAAATCAATGTCAATGCATAACGTAGGGTCAAATAGCATGGTATGCGAAATGGATTGTATTTTGTTTTTTTTTAACACAGCTTTTCTTCCTACAACTAGTGGTCAGACCGACGGATGTGGTTGTGGTGACACCTGTCAATGCGCAAGCCAGGAATCCAAACAGGATCAATGTGGATGCGCGTCTTAGCGTTTTTTGTTTCAAGTTTGATAAGCGTTTGTATAATTATTTACATACTTATTTTGAAATACGCAATCAATAATAAAAATAATAGGT
The DNA here is from genome assembly GCA_019677225.1 of Absidia healeyae. Classification (NCBI taxonomy): domain Eukaryota; kingdom Fungi; phylum Mucoromycota; class Mucoromycetes; order Mucorales; family Cunninghamellaceae; genus Absidia; species Absidia healeyae. Next base: position 3,618 of record JAFHAR010002010.1, on the reverse strand, counting down.
CTGTGTTTATTGTACCGTCTCTATATTTTTCTGTCTTCTTACACTTTGTCTTATAGTCTCTTTTGTGCGTTTCTTTGAATATGCTAGTATTTATTGATCCCTCTTACTACAGGCCTACCCTTTGGATTTCTTCGGTTTTTGAAAATGGGCTATAGCTCGCTATATTGACACCGACGTCTTGACGGACTAGTATTTTAGTAGACCAGTAGACTTGTTGTTACGTTTTATGTTATTCGACTTCGGGTGGACTAGGTGGTATGCTGAGTGCCAGAGGCGAAAAACATGACAACGTTGTTATATGACGCTGTAGAGTCCGTTTTATAGATGTTTTACTAGTAAAAGTGGGTCCATTCGGCTCAAATAGGATGTAGAAGGTGTCCAGAAGCCATCAACATTATTTACTATGGTTTTCGAGCAAAAAAGAAAAAAATCCGTTTTTTCGATTGTTTTTTTTTTGTTTTTTGAATTTCTCAGCCAAAAAATAAAAATTTAGCTGGGGACTTCAGCCCTGAAATTTTCGACAAAGGGGAGATTTTGAAAATGCGGCGGCGTGTATTGTAAAACTCCGCTATAATTGCATAATAATCGAAGACAGGGCATTATATCATTGAAGTGAGGAAAAATAACCATTCTCTGGCTGGTATGATATACAAGTGATACATGGTCAAGGTCATGTCATATGTATGTATATATATATATGGCTAAATTTTTGACAGATCTGTTCTGATAACTTGGGGAAAAATCAATTTACTAGAACAACTCCCTCGATATAATACAATAGATAAAATTGGTGTCTCCTTTCACAGTAAAGTACTGTACAATATCCCGTTCAGGTTAAGTATATTGTAAGTGCTACCAGGCTTCCATTCTTGAAGACTGTGTGTTACTCTCCTTTTTTAAAGTCAACTATTTTTTTCTCCTTTTTTTCACATCCATTTTCTCCTACCTCTTTTACTTTATTCTCTATTATTATTATATTATTATCATCCTTCGACGACAATCAATCCTTTACGTCGCTCGTTTCCTTCCTTTTCTCATTCCTCTTCTTCCTCGTTTACCTTTTTAAACTCGCCCATCCATCATTCTTACACTTTTTTTTCCACATTGTAGCCTTCATTTAAACAATGCACCAAACCGATTTAATCAAGTCATGCTCTGATGTTACGGCTGTTCCCAAATCAACCAGCACAACAACAACCATTGCTGCGAAACGACGTTCCTTGGGATCACTCAAGTCAACTTACAACAAGCAACACTCACTTCTAACAGATAAGGTAAGGAATTCAACTAATCACGTTAGTGCCTTTGACTCATGGAACTCAATTGAAACTACTTGATTACTTTTTTGTGTATGTAGCAAGTTGTATGGCGCTCACCTGGCCATTGTGAAATACCTGATATTCTGGGAAAAGCCTACCTTCAACCTTCTCAATTTCCCCCAGACTCCACCACAAAGAAACAGCAACCACCTCCTACGATTGTAAGGGTAAGTCATATGAAAATAAAATTGGTATATCATTCACAGCTCACCACGTTTTCTTCCCAAACATACAGCCCCCCTGGTATCCTGCTTGTGGTAGTAATTGGTCACCTTCTCCTCCTGCTCCCGTTGTTAAACCTGATGAATGTTTATTCGAAAAACGACTAAGGAAAGCTATCCCAAAGATCACCCTTGTCTCTTCCCCAAAATCTCGCTTTGTTGGATCAAAAGAAATTGGAACTGGGTAAGAGTAGGGGCATTTTGAGAGAACAAAAGGCACGTGTACTCATCTGGTATCCATGTCTTCATTCTTATTTAGAGTCAATGGAGCTGTGGTTCAAGTCACTATTCGTGGATCCAGTAATCGTCTGGCTTTGAAAAGGTGCAAATTGGATCTCGATAGAGAATACCGCGCTGCTATTGTACGGGAACTACGGATTATGGCAACTGGTCACAACAACCTCATCAAACTGAAAGAAGCTGCTGTCTACCGAAATGAGGTATGGATTACTATGGATCTGATGCAGTGCAGTGTGTTTTCCGTCTTGTGTTGTCGTGGTCTGCCGGAAGAATATGCAGTTTATATCGTCAGAGAGGTAAGGAAAGAAAAAACATTGAGTTGATGATATAAATGTACTTATTAATTACTTGACTTTATGTAGACTCTCAACGCAGTTGCCTATTTGCATACAAAAGGATTCCTTCATAGAGATGTGAAATGTGAAAATTTGTTGATCAGTCATAGTGGTGAAATCAAACTAGGTAAGACAGAAAAAGGGTAGCGAATGAATAGACTCACATTTTTATACTATTATTTTTTTTGTAGCTGACTTTGGATTGGCAACAAGCACCAAACATGTTAATCAAGAAAGACTCGGTACGGCAAAGGTAAAAATTTATCAAAAATAGGAGCATGCGGGATGACGTCTATACTGAAGCTCTTTTTTATTATTATTCAAAATGTAGTGGATGGCCCCTGAAGTAATTCAAGAAGAGCCGTACGATGAAAAGATTGATTTGTGGTCACTTGGTATTACTTTGATTGAAATGATGGATCGTGTCCCGCCTCACTACTCTATCAAACAAGATGAACAGGTCTTCCAAAAAATTATAGATGATCCAAGTCCCACCTTCAACTATAGCTACCCCACTATTTATTGCACTGGTTTAGTTGCTTGGCTACTCGAAGAAAATCCTGAAAATAGACCGACTGCAAAGGATGTGATGATGGTAAGGTAGAAAATAGTATGATAGCACCTGTTGATCTTTAACCATTTGTGTTTATATAGGAACTTGATTTACATGTCGAACAAGGTTTACTGAAAATGTCCAATGCCAAACAATTATCCAACTTTGTCAACAAAACACTCATTTAGTATGATAGATCTCATTTATACTCATCTCTCTTTGCCCTTATTTTTTACTTAGTTTACTCCCCCTTCCTATTCTTTTATCACTCCATCTATTCCTATTCTTTTATCACTCCATTTATTCCTATTATTAGTATTTTATGACTGCTTAATTATTGAAATAAAAATTATACACATATTTTTTACTCTATCTTCTCTTTAATTGTCTTACCGCACATTCTTGAACAAATATTTCCCTTCTCTCATATTATCACCGACTTTTTTTTATTACTCTCTTCAACTATTATTGAATCATTTTATGGGACACTACGAAAATGAGTAAATTATATCTTATTGTTTCTATTATTTTTATATATTTGATTGGATTCATAGTTGCTCAACGACAGACAAATGGTACATGATCCGAAATGTAGACTTAATCTCAACTGCCTCCCCCCTCATAACCTACTTTTGAACTAAATTATTCATATTTATATCTAGTAGTGACTTGCCCAAACTACAGTTACAAATGTCCTGATTGTGAAGGAGAACAGTTTTGTTCCTATCCTTCGAGCTATGGTTGCAAAGGAAGCGGGGTTCCTGTATGCCAATCAAAATGCCATGGCATAATATGTTCTACCAAAGCGTTACCTTGGTACGACGGAAAAATCAATTGGAAACTCCGGTATTAACCCACAATGCGCTGATTTGAATTTTGACCATTTCTTTTTTTTTTTTTTTTTTTTTTTTTTTTTTTTTTTTTTTTTTTTTTTTTTTTTTTTTTTTTTT
>JAFHAR010002005.1:1394-14610 GCA_019677225.1 Absidia healeyae | reverse complement strand
TATTTTTTTTTTTTTTTTTTACATATATCAAACATCAACTTCTATCATCAATGGCTGCCTATCCGTCCTTAAATTTGCCCAGATTCTCAGGCTCGACTTTAGAACCTACGGTTGAACCTATAGCGTTTGTCCCTACTTCATTCAATCACCTCTCCGTCTCAGCGTCATCCATTTTATTATCGCCTTCATTATCATCGGCGGATTCATCTAGTGTAGGTGATGATGATTATTATTTGCTTCCAACTTCCTCCTCCTTCTCATTGAATCGCCCCAATCGCCCTACATTTATCGATATCCCATCTACTTGCCGAAGCTTTACGATGCAAGACGCAAATGAATGTCAAGACTGGTCCAGCTATGATCCACAGGAACGAGGATGTCAAAGCCAACCCGAATTTGAGTGGGATGAATCTGAACAAACTGTATATAAACGCCCATCAAACCATCATCGTCATCCTGATCCTTCTCGTCATATCTTTTGGTCTGCCTAATGGTTTTATTCTAAATGTATAGCTCTTGTTGTTGTTGTTGATAATGATTCCCCCCCCCCTCTCTCCTTTTCCCTCTATTTTTAGTCATCCCCACTTCTCTTTTGTATATAGTCATTGTATAGTTCCCTTCCCCTTTTATTCCATCCCTCCACTCTTCCTTCCTTCTTTTTTTTTTTTAGTGTACAAAATAAATATCCCCTTCATGTCTTTTTGATGATCAACATAAATAAAATGAAAAATTCCCACACAGTACTGCTCCACATTCCAAGAATTGAAGAATTGACATCATGTGATCTGTTGCAAAATGGACGCCAAATACACACAATAATATAGTAAAAGAGGGTTCTTTATTTTTCAAATCTAAACTAAAGAAAGAGAAGCCTGTATAAAAAAAATAAAAAGTCTAAACTAAATGTGAAAGTGTGAGGGAAAAGGTTGTCTATAAAACTAGTTCCAAGTCTTCCCAAAGAATAGCCGAGACATCTCAGGAGAGGGGGGGGATAGCACCACCGAGCCCAAACACCGTGTGAGTCGTTCAATTAGTCCACTTGGTTCCAAAAGTAGTCATGGCAAGAGGTCAGGAATGATATAGAGAGGTTGTCATCCATGTTGTCAATGGTCACGAACACGCAGAATGATTCGTCAGCCAATTGAAATAAACAGACTCACAGTATCCAAAGCAGTAGCCATAAAGGGAACCATCGTCTTGATAGTGAAAGGGAGCCATTACTGTCATGAAGAAGGTTGGCTTGATACAAGACAAAGCAGGTCGTTTCTTTTCGTCCACCGCCACGAAGGGCCAAAATTCTCCACCATAGACTAATAGTTACAAAGGCCGGGAGCACCAGGCACGACACCGCACACAAAGCAAACATAGTAAAATAAAAAAGAGCCCATAGAGTTTATTGAATTTCAACCATCAACAAATGAGTACAACACAAAATACAAGGAACATATATATATATAATAATAATGGGCATAAATGGGGGGTGGGGGGGAACATACACTAGACTAAGGCCAAGAGATAGATAAAAGTCAAGAACCATCTTCAGCGACGTCGTTCAAAATAGGAAGAATGGTTCAAGTACATGATGGAAGCATCCAGGACATATTCACCCACACTCAAGTATTGATTCACATAGCCACGGATATCCTTGTTCTTGATTTTCGATACGGCAGGCCTACGTACATTTGTAACAAAAAGAACAAAAAAAGAGTCAGAAAGATTGATGTAAATTCATATATATAAAAAGAGGAAGCACTTACTGAATACCAGTCAGTCGTTTGATACTAGCTAGAATAGTAGACAAGAGTACTGCATCAAGTGTGATATGAAAGATGCGACTCCACATGATACGTTTCAAAATAAAAAGGCCTAAAAAAAACAGTTTGTAAAAAAAGGTAAAAGGAAGAAGAGCAAAAGAAGCGGAGTTTTTTATTTTTTGAAGTGAGGTAAATTGTAAATCTATAATATAAGAGATGGTAATGACTAAAATAAAAATTTTCTAATGATGTATATATTTGATCCAGAAGGTACGGACGTCATCCAGGACGGTATTAGCCAACTGATAGACCCACAGTGTATATTCTAATTTATGATAATCCCACCAAGCGCCCACCAAAAGTTTCATCCATCGCCATTGCCAGCCCAATTCATGCAGTTTTGCTACCAATTGCGCCTTTGTATCCCACCACACAGCCTTGCTACAATATTGACCCATGATCACATAGGTAATCTTTTCATCAGGTACCACATTCAATTGTTCATCCACATGTCGTAAAAGATCGTTCGTTTTCAATAAAAGCAACACAGGTCGAGGCATTTTACCCAAGATATCGGCCACTTGTACCAAGAATTCCAAAGCCCCTTTTGCCATACGTCCCAATTCATCTTGTTCCCGAGTCGAGTCCAAATTCGCATCATTAATCTTGGCCCATTCTCTTCCTGTCAACATGCTCGCAAATAATTGATATCCTTCTGTTCCGCCCACACGGTAAGCATACTTGCGAATGCCTTGTTCGTCCGCCTGAATCAGAGCCGTCCATAAATGTGCATAGTCTGTTCGTAATTGATTGGTCAGTTGACGATACAATCCATGATCGAGTAATACCAGGTCAAAGTTGTGGCCATGTTTCTTGTTGGTGGTGGGTCGAATAATAACATTCCCAGGATCTACATGACATCGAAAAAAAAGAGACAGAGATGAGTTGTTAGAAGAAGAAACTTGGATCATCATCACCACCCCTTTTCACTTACGAGGGTCACAGTGCACAAATCTATCAATAAAAAAATTTAAATAACGTAAGTAACTGACATGCCCACGTCCTTTTATTTCTCTTACCCGTGTAAAAAGATCATTTCGGAAAACACCTTTGTCAATTCAGAGGAGACAGCTCGAGGATCGATGTTGTGTTGTTTCATATAATCCAAATCATCAATACGTGCACCATCAATAACTATAATAAACAAAGGAATAAAAATGAGTCAATATCATAGACAATACCTTTTTTTTTGTTTTTCAAATGACTTACATTCCATACACATGATACGTCGAATAGCCCAATAGGTATGTGGAATGACCAACGCCGTGGATGGATGGTCAGCAAAGTTGTGAGCGACTTGACGAGCATTGTTGGCTTCATGGGCAAAATTCATTTCTTGTGGTAAAGATTCCTTCATTTCCTCGACCAGCCAGCCAAATCCAAAATCAGGGAAAAAATAATAGATACAATCAAAGATGGCAGACACCGTTTGCATATCAATCTTGCAGAATTCGTCCAAATTGGGATGTTGGAGTTTCACCGCCACCCATTGATTCGTCGATGCCAGTCGTGCCTTGTGGACTTGCGCCAGGGAAGCCACACCAATCGGGTGCCAGTCAAAATCATCAAAAATCGCTTCAATCGGTTGTCCATAATCCAATAAAAATAGATTGCGAATGTCTTCTGGTGGAGTAGGGTCACATCGATCCTGCAAGACCGCCATGGTCGAAGTCCATTCTACAGGTAACAAATACACCATGGCCGAGACATGTTGACCCAACTTGACATAGATCCCACCCAGTTTTTGTAATGCATCAAGGACCCGTCGAGCACACCGTAAATGACAATCCTTCCGAGCTTGTAATCTTGCTTGTTCATCATCGCCATAGTCCTTGGAGAGTGTCAGTTTGTAATCAATAGCTACCATCACACCCACTTGACCAGCTCTACCACATCGTTCAAACGCTGTCATCAAATGTCGAAAGTCTTCATTGTTGTGATACAAGAGTGTCCCTGTGGCTGCTGTGGCTGCTGTATAACCGAGCTTTCGATAGAATCGGGATGGTTTTGGTGCTGCCTGTGGTGCCGTTGTTTGAGTGAATGTCCTGGTTTGACGTAAAGAAGACGGTAAGGTGAAGTGGTGGTGATGGGGTAAAGAAGAGTTTCTCATGGGAGCCCATCTTCTTGTTGAAGAAGAGAATAAGCACCGCCCACGATACATTGCCAAACTATACAAAATGAAAAGAAGAGATTGAGTAACAAGAAAAAGAATTTAAAATAAAAACAGATTTTTTCAAAGAAAAAAAAACCACTACCCCTCCCCTAATTTTTTAAAACTCCGGGTCTCTCTCTCTTTTTTAGTTTTGCCGTCTCTCGTTTTTTTACTTTTTTTTTCTTTTTTGATCAATGAATAATTCTCTCTTTTACATTCGGTTTGTCAAAGCACCACCTTTGAAATGCACATTATATCAACCTTTCAATATTGTCTGGGCGATTGAAAGTGATCTTGGGGACCGTCCCTTTGGTGGTGAACTCAAACTGCTATGCCAAACCAACGACCCAACTGTCAGTGTGCGATTCCTCCCTGTCGATAACAAAAAGGCGAAAAAAGGAAACACCAAGGACGACGCATTATCACTACCTTTATCCAACTTTGATTATCATTGTTATCCTTACGGTGGAAAGGTGACTCGGATCGCTCTGGTGCCCACGAACAACAACAACAACAACAACAACAACAACAACAACAACAACAACAACAACAACAACAACAACAACAACAACATCAATACGAGGAAGGTGCAACTATCATTATCCTTGGCGCTTGACTATCGTACACCTGCACACAACACCACCACCATTGCATCCCACCCAGTATGGCATGATGCATATCCATTGATTAGAAGCTCTGCGTATCAAGATGGCACTACTTATGATAGCAAGGATGTATGGATGATCCCGGCCTGGTCCATGCCAATCAATGTCACGACTTCCTCTTTACGGGCTGGCGGCGGCGTCGGGAAAGATTTGAAGCGTATCAAGGATGCACCTGGTGGTCAACAAGCTCAACGGAAGGTGACGGTGGGTCAAGGTGGTCAATTGGTATCGATTTGTGAAGATGTAGAACAAAGTATTGCAAGACATGTTTGGTAAGACTTTATCAATCAAGGAATGTTGATTGATATTCACCTCTTTATTATTATTATCAGGGATTGTGGATTGGCCATGTGTGATTTTATTGTACAGAACAAACATCAAATCAAGTGTAATCATATCATTGAACTAGGTAAGAGAAAAGGGGTGGGTGGGTTTAGTGTTCATCTATCTCACCAAAAAATAAAAATAAAATGTGTATGTTATCATTAGGAAGTGGCACAGGACTTGTTGGTATTGTGGCAGCGCTCGAATTACAACCTCGTACTACGTATTTGACGGATCTACCCGATGCATTGGAAATCATGCAACAAAATGTGGATGGTGTAATGGAAAATGGTGGATTCGTCAATGTTGATATTCAAGCCAAAGTACTCTCTTGGGGGCCAAAAGCCAATGATGGTGATGATGATGTTTGGGCAGGCGACGAAAACGAATTGGATTTGATTCTATTGACGGACGTGCTTTACAATCAAGGCTCTCATGATCTCTTGTTACAAACATTGGACTGGCTTTTGGTGAATCCCAAGTGCCGTGTCCTACTAGGTTACAAGGAACGAAATCCAGACGAACGGGCGTTTTTTACAAAACTCAAGGAAAGACAATGGCAATGTGTCAGGGCAACTGGTGATGATGAGGAACAACGACCTTTCGAAATATATTGGATCCAAAAACAAGTGTAGTTATGGTAGTATTTTTATTTTTTATTTTAGTTTTTTATAGTTATAGAATGTATTTATGTATTTTTATTATTTTTTAGTTGTATACCATTTTATATTAGTATTAGTCTCACAAATAAAAATCATATCATATCAAATATAGCTTGGGTGCCTCGGTTTTATGTTGCTGAAGAAAGAAAAAGAGGAGAGGTGAAGGGTTGGAGTAAGGTCAATAGGGAGATAAGGACTCTGGATGTGTGTGTTTTGTGTGTGTGTTTTGTGTGTGTGTGTGTTGTGTGTGTGTGTTTTGTGTGTAGGTAGTGTGTAGGTAGCGTACAGATAGTGTGTAGATAGTGAGTGGGTAATGCGGAGGTAGCGTATGTGCATGTTATATGTGTATGTGTGTTTGGGATGTATTGGTCCGACATTTTTTAAAAATCCGAATCTATCCATATACAATTTGAATGGCAATGTAACACACTGCTGCAAGAAAATATTTTTTTATTTGAAGTCTTTGATCAGTTACCGGATTAGGAGCAATCTACAAAATTTGCCTTGGTGGGCAGACTTTGAATCCGGTTGCACACACCGCATGGCGCTGTATGAGGCAACCCACATATATTATTTATTATTTTATCGATTGAAATAAAATTCTTTTTTTTCTTTCTTCCTTCTTCTTCTTGTTTCTTCTTTCTCATCCCTTAAAATAGAAAAAAAAATAAAAAAAGGAACTCAATGATTCTTTTTCATCTTGTTTGAACCATTCATATAAAAAAAGTCATCCACCTTCTTCTTTAATATATTTCTTCAATCTATACCCCCCTTTACACTCGTTTTATACTTCTTCATCTCTTCAATCTCTCTTCTCTTCAATACACTCCTTTTATTCTTCATGGGTAATCAAAACTCGCGTTTGGAACGACGATTGGGAAGTACAGCAAGCCAAGACCCGCGGTTGACCACAGTGAACGATTGGCTTCCACCAAATCAAGAACCCCATCAACGACAATATCCCCTACCAATCGTTTCCCCTTCGCGCACTAACAGTGGACGTATCAAACTTCGGAAACACTCCTCTCCTCTTATACCAAGCTCAGCTGCTTCCACTTACACCACCATCAACACAAGAGCGACTTCCAGGCGACCTTTATCTCGTGTCTTTCCATTCCGACCCTTTAGAGCCAACTCGGCAACAACGAATACAACCGCAACATCTTCACCGGCATTGTCTCGCTCTTCCAGTATCATGGCCATGTCCTCGGATATTCCAAGTCCGGTCACTCCGTCTCTTCATCCTCTTCTTTTGACTTCTCAACAACAGCGACATTCATTTTACGACAATGGCGTGCCTCATCCTACCGCCCCTTCTCCTTCCTCTGCAACAGCGTCGGGCGCTAATACTACGACAACCACGACAAAGACGACAAATATGACACCTTCTAGCTCATACCATACCTTGTCTACCAATGACCATTCGACGGTGGCTGTCAAACCTGAATTGTTACTTCACTCGAACGATGTTATCTGGATTGGCGGGCGAAAATTCCACACTTGCGCTGGCTCTTCCTACATCCTGCCTTGCGATGAAGAAGAAATCGATCGACTTCATCTGCTTCACTTTATGGTCCGATTTGCAATTCAAGGGTAAAAAAAAAACAGTAATCATATCTATCTCCATCTTGTCACTTAGCAACACTCATTTTTTTTTAGGAATTACCTGGCTCCTGTCACGGATAGTTTACGAAAGGGGGCTCATGTGTTGGATATTGGTTGTGGACCTGGTTCTTGGTAAGATTATTTATTTAGACAGAAAAGAATATGTGGTTATAGTTGACTCACCGTTATGATCATTATGTTTTTGGGCGGGGTAGGACGATGGAAATTGCTGGTGAATACCCAAAATCAACCATTGTTGGCGTCGACATGACAAGCGTCTTTCCTCGGGATATCAAACCTACCAACTGTCAATTTTATCAATGTGATGCTCTGCAAGGATTACCTTTTCAAGATGCAACCTTCGACTACGTCTTTATGCGGTAAGTGTAATATATAAAAAATGGAATAGAGAAAAAAGGAATACTAAGTGTATGGACTTTTTTTGCATGTATATATTTTGTAGATTCATGTCACAGGGAATTGAAGTGGAACAATGGGATCCTTTATTGAAAGATATCATACGCGTGTTGAAACCAGGTGGATGGGTAGAGGTGGTTGAAGTGGATCTGAAACTACATCGTACGGGACCTATCACCAAAATTTACAACGACCATTTGATGTCCCTGATGACAAGTCGGCAAATGGATCCCCATAGTGGCCAGCGACTGAAAGAAAGATTTGGCAAAAGAGATGAACTGATCAATGTGAATACTACGTTTATATCATGCCCGGGTGGTCAATGGGCGGGCAAGGTAATCAAATACTTATACGTTTATATTGGCACTGGGTATTCTTACTAATTCTGCTTTTTTTTTCGATATGTATATGTAGCTTGGACAATTGACGATGCAATCATGGAAATCCTATTATCAAGCAATTCGACCTCAAGTATGTATGGCGACCAACATGACTGTGGAGGAATACAATGAAAATCTGGACGTTTGCTGGGACGAAGCCAATGAATACAAGACCTTTGAAAATGTCCATTTTGCCTATGCTCAAAAACGCCCAGTCTAGGTCTCTCTCTCTCTCTCTCTCTCTCCCTTGTGTCTTCTTGTTTGTAGTGTTGTTATTTTTTTGTGATTTATGTATATTACCACCCCGTTACTCAATTATTAGTTAGTTTACTTCCCCTCCCCCTCATGCTCCGAAAATTGGTGTTACTTTTAGTGTTATTATTATTATTCCTCTTTTTTTTTTTATTATCGTTATTATTATTTCTACTACTTTATGGATGGTCCTTGTTTCCGGCCGTAAACAGATCATCCTTCCCTCCCCCCTTTTTTATTATTATTACTATTATTGATTCACTCTTTGGATACTTCATCTCCCTTTTTCTAATATACGGACCATTCATACTTCTTTTAAAATAGATTTGTTTATTATTATTCACGTATTTTTTGTAATAAAGCTTTTATTGTACCTCTCTTACTTTGTTTCTCTTTTACTTTGTCCCTTGTCTTATTTTGTGTCCCTCTTTTTATTTTGTGTCCTCTTTTTATCTTGTGTCCTCTTTTTATTTTGTATCCTTCTTTTATTTTGTCTCTTGGTCGTAAGTGTGTGACAAAGGTAAACTATTGTGTTTTGTGTTTAAACAATGTTCTCTCTGGGGGATCGGCAATTCAGTGCTACCACATGGATTGATTTACTGTAGCCACTTTTGGTATCTTATTTACCTTGCCTTCTTCTACCTTTTTTTTCCCTTTAATTCCCAATTCCATTGGTCACCTGATATTCATCACTGTGTACCATATATACCCCGCCATAACCCGCTTCCTGTCTATCCCAACAAAATGTAAAAAAAAAGAGAGAGAGAATGTAAATTGGTTTGGTTTTTATTGGTAATCAATGCTAAACTAAAATGAATGTGTATCTAAATCTATGAGTATCTAAGAATGGGATTGACTAAATCTAAGTTTCAATTGTTCTAATCTATCATTTGGTGAGGGTCCGTTGTTCCATATTTGTTGATTTGAATTATCGCTGGTACTTGAAGACAAATGAGGCACGCCGACTTGTTCCACCACAAAACTTGACGAAATGGAGCCATACATAGCAGAGACCACTGCATCACCTTGCGTTTTTTGCCAGCCCACCATAAACCTATAATAAAAATAAATAAAATCAATGAGTTTAGTTGATGCAAAGCAAGAAAATAAAAATTCCCGTATTTTACCCTCCACAAAACGCGTTGCCAGCCCCCACAACGTCAATGACATGTTCAGGTGTTGTCCAGTAAGGTGGGACCCAAGACGGTGTAGAGGAAGAAGATGTCCAAACAGCCGCACCATGTTTACTTGCCCGAATCACAATGGTTGCATGAGGGAAATCACGCGTCAAGCGCTGGCCACATTTTTCTACCAAATCCAGTGTATCTGTTGCTTCTGTTGTCAATCCAAGCATGGACGCCGCCTCTTCATGATTTGGAGTGATGATATCGACGTATTTTCCGGCTTCCTTGATGTTTTGATAGTTCTATATATATAAAAAGAGAACCAGGTCAAATGATCGTTCCGTTGACCGTTGTTGTTGTTTTTTTCTACGTTACCTCTGCAAGACAGGCCCAAGGCAAAGGTTCCCATAGAAATTGTGTTTGTTGCTGTTTGTTGAGTTTCGTTTCCCTGTCCCTCCATTGAGAAACAATTTCTATGGCGCGTTCAGTAGAGCATATGATATGTACCAAGGTCATCGATTGAATCCAAAGATCGGGAAAATCGGCAGCCGTGTTCCGGATAATTGGATGAATATATTCGAAGTCCCTATTCAAAACAAAAAGAGTAAGTATCAATCTGTTCATTGAATGTCACCGACTCTATATCTTCACCTATGGTCGTTTGGTCCAAATGTATTCAAGCCTCTGGTGGTATGTTTGTCAGGATGTGTCTTGGAGATGAGATTGATGTCCAAAGAATTTAAAGCGTCGTCAATACTTTTTGGATGGTCGAATCCACGTTGAGCAACATAGCCAATGTGTTTTGCATTATTCGCCTGGAACCATATCCGCATACCTAATGCATGGCTAAAAAAGTCAATCAATGGACACTAAAAAAGTTTGAATATATCTTGTCTTTTTTTTTCTTTTTCTTTTTTACCGTAGATAGCAAAAATACCGGCACCGCCAATCACGTCCTGTTGTTCAGTTCCATCTTCAAAGATAATGTCGTCGATGATAAGTGACCCCACAGAGCCCAGAGTTGGATTCATTTGAAAACGATCGAGCAAAGAAGGGGGAAAAAAAATTCGCACTGCTTCCATTAAAAAAAGAACTGCGGCGTTTTAAAACCACTATCAAAAATCAAATACCCGAAACTCCGCCTAACATCAACGCCCGATTCCTTTTTGGGCCATCAAATTACGCCCAAAAATATGAAGTTTTTTTGGGGGGAAGCTAAGGTCTCATTTTATTTTCAATCACCGACAACGCAGAAAAAAAAGTGTCGCCCTGCTTTTTTTTTGTCTTCTTCTTACCTCAACATACAATAATGAAATTCATAAAGTCATTCTCTGAACTTTCTGCTGAAAATTACGATACCATAGCGTGTGACATTTATGGTGTCCTTCATGATGGCTACAAGCCTTATCCTTACACACTAGAAACACTCAATCAACTACAGAAAACAAATCTGGATGTGGTCCTTTTATCAAACTCCAGCAGAATGTACACAGCTCTCAGCCAGCAGCTGGTCGACAAATTCAACATCTCATCCAACACCTACAACGACATTTTATCTAGCGGGAAGTTGTCTCGATTATTTATGGAAGACTGTCAAGCGTACTTGGACACACTCGGCACCACTACATCACAACAACAACAACAACAACAAAACGCTTCGTGTCATGCCACCTTGTGCAGCGTCAATGACAAGGATCAACAGCGCACCAGTCGTCGAATAACCGCCATGGACTTTTGCAACACACATCAATTTGGATCAATCGCCAACAACAACAACAAGAAAATCCGGTTCTTCATTGCTGGTGACATGGATTATCTTTTCCCGGTGTATCAAGGTCTAACCCACTTTGAACCCACCGAGGATTGCTGGCAAGAAATGGACTTTGTGCTCCTAGGCTCGGTGACTCGACTTTATGGAGATGTGGACGTGGATCCTTTTGACGAGGCCAGTGTGAAGCAACATTACACACCGTTTTTACAAGCATGTTTGGCAAGACACATCCCTGTGGTATGTACAAATCCGGACGTCGTGGCACCATCGGGTGTGAATCCCGTGGATGGCTCCCAACGCTTACTGCTATGTCCTGGGTATATTGGTGAAATGTATGAAAAATTAGGCGGCAAGGTGTTGTATTTTGGAAAACCATTCAGAAGCATCTATGATTACTTGGTCAAGTCTACAAGAAATGGAGGGAAAGAAGATCATCATCGGGCAGCATCGACAGCTACATCAGCAACAGAAGGACGGATCCTTTGTGTTGGGGACAATGCGGCGACGGATGTGCTTGGGGCCAGGGAGGCTTCGTTGGATGTGGTGCTTATCCTTGGTGGTGTTCATGCAACAACCTTTGTGTCTCTCACCAACCTGGAATCGGACAAAGATCAACAACAACGTGTATTGACTCAAGTACGGGACCTATGTCGGGAAGCTGGAACTCAAGAACCTACCTATGTGATGCCTTACCTTCGCTATGATTAGATTAGATTAGATAGAAACTTAGATTATATTGCTATTATTTTATATGTTAGACTTTGTTTATGATTTTTGATTATTCAATAAAAAGTATTTTTTTTATCCATCCAAATTGCCTTTTTAGAACGTTGTTGTGGTGTCAAAAAATTGAAAACGAAAATGTATCTCCTCTCAATTTTTGTCTCCTTCTTTGTATTATACAGCTTCGTATAGACATAAAAAAAACTCATCTATTATATCAAACCGTGGCCATTGTATTTTACTATGTTAGAATGACAACATTATAAAACGATAATAAAAAGATCGCCAAGTCATTTACTAATTGAAAGCGACAACATTATTATCGTATTTTCTATTTCGAACATCATCTCAAAACTAATATGATACATGGAAAAAAAGCCCCCCAGTAAAAACACCGTTTAATTCACCATACCCAATGTTTCCCAATCGAATATCATTAGGTCCTTAACTATCATAGATGGAATCAATTATTATTACAGCACTAAAGCAATATGGTCAAAAGCACCAGGGACGTCGTCAAAATTTATTTTTGTAACAATTTCGAAGAATGCAATTTCCTAGTATAGTTTTCAAATGCCGAATTTCAGGGCGGTCATTATTTTATGAGGGCTCGAAAAAGCGATTTTCGAAGTGGCTACATTCGAAATCCGAAAGATTACCATTATTATTAGATCATCACCACCACTCGAGGATGATGCTGGATAATTTATTATCCGGGTCGAGATTTAAATTTAACACATTGATACTTCCTTTTTCTGTAATTGATGTGTATCAACCCCCTCCTCAAAGCCAAAACCAACCAACTTCAATTGCCAAAGGCTTTTTTTTTTATGAATTGCATCTTCTGTCAGATCCCGAATTACGCAACGTTTCTGTTGGTTTGTACAATATAAAATTCATCCTCTATCGCAGAAAACCGCCATGAATTCCAGGTAGATTTACTATAATAGCAAACAAACGAGGAATCAAATATGACGCCAAACGAACCATACCGTATCAACACCTTGAAAAAAAAATCCCGCAATTGCCCTGCACCGGGCCAAAAACGCAGGAAATATCGTGCACTACCAGAAATTTCCTGCGTTTTTGGCCCGTTGCAGGATTTTTTTCCCAAGTTGCAAATTAGAATGTATGCCTCTGATTGGTAAATATTCAAAAAAATTACCAAAAAAAGGCCTACGCCATACCCCTGCAAGGACTGATTGTGGTATTTTCATTATTAATACAAATATTTTCTACTTGAAAATTCTTTGGCAGTTACATAATAGCAAATAGTACACTTGGAATCAAAGTTGTGAACAATAGATCAAAGTGTGTTTGGAAAAGT
>JAFHAR010001996.1:37480-50360 GCA_019677225.1 Absidia healeyae | reverse complement strand
AAAAAAAAAAAAAGATCTTCTGCATCAAGACAAAACCATTTAAAAATCCGACAACAGGTAACACAAGAACACGGACACAAAAGACAGAAGATATATATTTATTGATTTTACTATAACTACATTTGTAAGTATATAAACTACTATAAAGACACAAAATAATACAAAAGGAATAACAAAGGGAGGGAGAGAGAAATGGGGAGAAAAAAACAAACAGGAGTATGATAATATAAATAATAACAATAACAATAATAATAGTAATAATAGATAACTAATGATAAGAGCATGATAGGGGTAGGGGTGTGTGAGTGAGTGATGTACAATAATTATTGAAAGGGATCCTCCAGTAAACCATTGACAATGTTTTTCCGCCAAAGAGTCCACTGAGCACGCATTTTTTCATTTTCTTCCGTCAAGGTGTCCACCTGCTGTTGTAATGACTTGCACCGCGATTCCATCATGGGTTTCCATTTTGAAGCAAACGTGTCCATATGTTGCGTCAGTATAGAAAATTTGGTTTGAAGATCGGTCACGGTCGATGCCAGTTGATGACAAGAAGTACATGGGCTATCTGATGATGTTGTTGTTGAGTGATGCATGACGGATGCCGCTGGTATTGGTGGTGATGACGGAGACGATGACGATGATGGTGATGTCGAGTGAGTAGTGGTGGCGGTGGCGGTGGCGGAGACCCTAGGGATGGGATCGAAAATATTGAAGGAAATAGTGGAAGGAGACGAGTCGCTAAAGGTCGGGCCAGCCGCTTTTTGACCGTGAGAAGTAGTTGACGATGTTGAGGGTGACAAGACGGAATTGGTGATGGCATTGGTATTGGTATTGGACTTGTCATGTTGTAATGGAGATGGAGGAGGTAATAAAGGTAAAGTAGGTGACATTACAGGAGACCCAGAGGTTGAAGAAGTCGATGCCAATTCGTCTTCTTCGTCTTCATCCATTTCCTTTTCCAAGTTCCGTTTTCGTACTGCGGGTTGTTGTCCTCGGTTGATATGTGTTGGCTTGTCGTGCATGTCATCGTCTTGGTCATGATCATCATTGATCTGGTTGTCATCATTTTCGGTACCTGATTCCTGATCCTCTGCATTTACGTCGTCGCTGTCGTCATCCGAATCACGGTCAAAGTGTCTGTTTTTGTTGATTCGAAGCATATCATCATCCTGATCCTCATCGTCATCCTCATCGTCATCCGCATCATCAGTGTCATCCGGTCGTTGTTTGTCCACCAATAGTAAACTTGATTGTTGAGTATCACCCCGCATTCGTTTCCTTGATCCAGCCATCAAAATGGGTCGTTGAGAAGAATCACCACCAACTGGCGATTGCCCGTCGCCATCACCCACCACTTGGTGATCTACCAAAGCAGAGGACGCCACGATCTTTCGCCTCCTTTTTCTCGTTGCTGTTGTTGTTGTCGTTGATGGTGGCAATTGTTGCAAATCATCGCCAGAGCCAATAGACCAATCCCCCAATTCCTTCCGTTTTTGATAATTGCCCATCAACAAGCATCCGGAATACTTTTCATCTTCTGAGAAAAAGTCAAACGGCGTCCCCATCAAGTAGTCGAAATAATAGTCTATCTTGTATTTGTGCATCCACCGTTTCACCCTTTGTGCGAATTGTGGTCGACCAAGCATATCAGATAATCCAAGCTGACCCACCAACTGAGACCAGTTTTTAATCTAATCAAAAAGATCAAAATAACCATCGTAAATACTTGTTTTTTTAAAAAAATTGCATGTGTCTTACCTCTCTGTTATACAACTTGTTGACAAGAACGTAGACATCCCAAGTGGTGTAAGATAAATCGCCAGTCCGTGGTACAGAAAAGAATTTCCTTCGCACATACATCAAGCTGTCAATACCGTCACCAATACTGTCAGGATCGTGATGAAGAATAAATTGAATATAACCATCTTCGATGTTGTCAGCAGATACATTGTCCCCATTGATAGTCAGCGGTTGAAGGCGAGAATGGCGTTTTCGTCGTAAGAGTTCTTCATCGTCCAATGGTAATACGGCTTGTGCTGTCTTCCCTTCACTGTCGCTTTCTTGTTGATGATTTGGTGATAATAGGAACTTGCTTTTGGACGAATGGTGCTGCTGTTGCTGTCGTTGTTGTTGTTGTTGTTGTTGTTGTTTTAGTGGGGATGGAGAAGATTTGGACGCCATTTTCTGAGGGTCGACAATAAACGAAGATAATGATGACGATGAAGGCGAGGATGGTAGTGACGATAATGGCGTTGTAGTTTTGTCGACAGGATAGTCCTCTTGCACTTGTTGTTGAGGGTTGAGATGTGAGAGGGTAGCGGCTGTTCTTGTTGATGATGGAGGTGAGGAAGATGGCGGTGCTGGTGAAGTAGGTTGGAAGAAGGTTTTTGATGGATAGAATTGATTCAAAGGAGACGACGATCCGTGGTTATTAGGTTGAAAAGGACTGGTTGTAGCTGGAGGAGTTGTGTTTTGTTGTTGCTTTTGTTGTGTTGGCGTAGTGTGTGAGTGGTCAAAGTATAATCGATGTTGTAACTGAGAGTGTTGTTCTGTATCAGGTAGCCCATCAAGGTTCTATTGTATAATAAGAATAATAATAATAATAATAATATAGTAAAAGTTAGTATGACAAGAGATGTATCAACATTCATTATAATATTATTACTTACTTGAGAAGATGGGTAAATAGTAGTATCATATAAGAAGGGATGGTTTGTTGTTGCTGTTGCTGTTTCTGTTGCTGTTTCTGCTTCAGCTGCTGAGGAAGAAGAGGTAGAAGGATCTTGAGGTTTTTGTTGATGCATAGTAGTGGGAACAAAAAAGGAATCAATAGGATGATCATGATGACCATTGGTCGAGCGATGAACAAGATCAGACAAGTTCATATGTTATTTGGAATGAGTAATAACAGAAGAATAAAAAGGAAAAGTGAAAAAAAGAGGGAGAAAACGATAGCGGGGCGGTGAAAAAAAAAACCTATATTTTTGTAGTCCAATAAAATTAGCCGGCTTCCATATTTGGAACAAAAAAGCTACAAATTCTTATCAGCACGAAACTTGTAACTATATAATATTATAGAGAGTCAGTTGATCTACTGTATTGAGTTTCATCTAAAATATCATCCAAGATGGTTTTTTTATTCCCCGAAGAGGTTCTTCATCGAGTTTTTGGTTTTATTTGTTGGAGAAGATTCACCTCATCAAAAAAATAGAATTATCGGTGATTCAAATTTTTATAGAACAAAAAGAGCTCATGCCAGAGAAAAAAGAACAATAAAAGAAAAGCGGGGAGACAAAAATAGAAATAGTAACAACAAGGCTTTTATTTGCAAAAAAGAAGTATAATGGTTTGTTATTGTTGTTCATTTTTTCCTTTTCTCAACCTAATATTTTTTGACAATGTCAGTCTGATTCTTTTCTTTTCTTCTTTTCTTGTTCTTTTTCTTTATTGTCTATCCATCTTACATCAAAAATATGCACTTTTCGGCTTGTTCGATTTCACTCTTAGCAGTGGATGAACAGAGTCAATTGACCACAACACAATTACAGCAATTAAAAACTAGTCTAATGATTCATCAACATCCACAATTAAAGCATAGTCAGTTGTCATCATATACATTACTTGTCGAGGAAGAAAACAAGCGTTCCTTTTATATCAATGCCACTATGATGGGCCCCACAACTACCACTATGCTCGCCCGAGGTGATCTTTTACGTCAAAATCCTTTAAAAGTAAGTCTTTCCTTCCATTTTCTCGGGGACTTTTTTTTAAAATTTGTTTGTTTGGTTTTATTCAGTCCAAATGCATGATCTATTCATTTCATCCTGATTTACTGCTCGACCAATCACAATTACATGATTCTCTTAATGATATTGCCACTGAACAAGGAACAACCATTCAAATATTATGTCAATCGAAACCAGGAATGGTCATTCATGGATCAATGGACTCTGTTCATACCACCCGAACGCAAATTCTCGTCTTATTGGATCAATTAGTAAATAATAATAATAACAATCTTGGATTTCTTTTCCCGCACACGAATAATTTGTTCATTTATTTTCGGTAGTTGGGATTATCCACGAGTACGATTGAGTTGCCATGTTACTTACAACACTTGATTGCTGGAAAAAGACAACAACATTTACAAAGTATCATGGAAGAAACAGGTATCAATGTTTATTTGCAGTCTCCATTTGTCAAATTGTCCGATACTCAGCATTTGGCAATACCAATCGATCAACGACATGGGGTTATCCATCTTACTGGTTCCACTCATGGTATTCAACGTGCAAAAGAGTTGATTAAGAAACTAGTCGCTCAAAAGGTAAAAACCGAAAAAAACACACAATTGTCATCACACATATTTTGTACTAAATATATAATAGAAAAAGTCCATGTACCACAAGGATTCTATTGTAAAACCGGCAAAACTTGATTGGATTCTACGGTATCAACAAAACGAATTAACCAAAATCATGAAAGATAATGGTAATTATTGTCGAATTACATTAAATTTATCTAATTTCCATTTTATCCCATAGGCTCGATCATTTTGTTCCCTACCTTGGGTTCAGCATGCAACACTGTTACCGTCTATGCTGAAAATCGTATCAGTGTCGAGCGGACTTTTCGGCTTTTGAATTATTTGGTAAGCTGCCATAAAATTTATTTATTTACCCTTTTTATTTTTTCTTACCCTTCTTTCTTTTTCTGCATAGCAATACAACATTTATGAAGTCTCATTTATTTTCAAACAAGATAATAATAATGCGACTGAAGAGGCCAATGCTCAACGTATCTTTGGATCCTTGGAAAACCTATCTGACATTTTATCTCAACTCTCACAAGCTTCTGGTGCTGAAATGATTTACCGTGGCGATGCCAGATGTTTGGATGTGATTGGGTCAAGTAAAGCCATTCTTCAAGTGTGCTCTACCATACGTACCCTGCCTTTCTTTAGAGTAAGTTGAAAAATATATGAATATACTTTTTATGTGTTTATGATGACAAATGTTTTATTTTATGCTTTTTTTAGGCTCATCAACCGACCACTCACTTCTCCATCGAAATGGCTTCAGATCAACGTGAATTTATCAGCGGCAAAAAGAATGGAAAGATCAACAAGATTATGAAAACCTGTGATGTGCAAGTTCAGTTTATTGCGACAAATGAATACAATGTGGCCATCTCAGTGGAAAGCAATGACATTAATAAAGCCTTGATTGGACTGGATATGCTCAAGGACGAGATTCCTGCCGAAACCTCTTTTTACGTGCCTGAAGTTTACCATCGACGAATCATTGGTGTTGGCGGCAAGAACATTCAACGGGTGATGAAGAAATACGGTGTGTACGTGAAATTCTCAGGCGCTGAAGAATTTGCATCGATTGGGGGCTACTTTGAAAATGATCACAACGTGGTGGCACGGACGCCGATGAAGAACAAGGACAATCTCTATCAACTGCAAGAGGCGGTCATGGAATTCATTGGATCTGACAAGGATAAGGATTTTACGGTACGTTATGTCTCGATACCTCTCCATCTTCACCGTCAACTAGCGCAACAACATGACTTCACCCATTCTCTCAGCGACATGGCTCGGATGTATCATATTCGTGTGGAATGGCCTGATCGCATTGGCTCGGATCAAGTGGCGGTGTATGGACCTCGGACTCAACTCTCTCGTCTCGTGGATTTTTTACAATCGAGAGCCCCTCAAGACTTGATTTTTGCTGTAACGTTTGATTCTGGAGCAGAAAAGGAAGATGGCGACAATGACAAATGGCATCAATCACTTCAGCAGCATCTTGAAACAAACTTTTCCGACATGGACATCCTATTGAAACAACTTTTCACCAAACGTACTCAACAACAACAACAACAACAACAACAACAGCAGCTCAATGTCACCGCCACCCGGGTTCAATGGAAACACTCACTCTACCGTCCTAATGCCACGCACTACCGACTACGCTTCACCACCAGCGCTACATCTTTAACAACCCACTCTCAGCAAATAAAGGCGGCCATCCTTCAAAAATGTCAAGAGAACAACATACCCATCGAATTTGAAGTCAGTCTGAACAATACCCTACTCGCCTCCTCTGTCAGTACAAACTCAGTGCTCTTGATTGACGGTGATCAAGATCCCTTCTCTTTTACTTCTGCTGGTACTTTACCTCCTTCGCCTTCTACCTCTCCACGTAAGCACATGATCAACGGAGCTTGGATGATATATACTGACACTAACGGAACCTTTTTTTTATAGAGAAATTACCAGTCAATGCGCCAAGTCTGTCGTTATTCGATCCCACCAAATCAATGTACGATACCGAATGGTCTATGTTTTTAACCGGCACCACTCTATCATCATCGCCATCATCATCTTCGTCTTCTTCCAATAACAAGACACACCACCAGTATCAGCATCAACATCATCAGCAACAGCTACAACAACAACAACAACAAGAACAACAACAACTACAACTACAACAACAACAGCAACAGCAACATCATCAGCAACAGCTACAACAACAACAACAACAACAACAACAACAACAACAACAACATCAACAACAACAACAACAACATCAACAAGCATATCCTCCTCCTTATCCGCCGCCGTTTTACCATCAAAATCAGTACCATTCCCAGCAACAACACCCTATGCATACTTTGTTTGAAAGCATCCCCACCACGGTACCACCACTCATGAGGATGCCGCCGCCTTCTTATACCGGATTTTCACCATTGGAACAACTACCTTTATTTATAGGCAAACCACGCCCGTCCTTATCGGCGCCAACACCTCTTTCCTCAACGTCGTCGTCGGCATCATCACAACGCATTTTACATCAACAGCAACAAGAGCAGCAGCAGCAACAACAACAACAATTCCTCCAACAGCAACGACGCTCTTTTTCCTCCACCACCGCCACACCTGCCGAAACGAAAAAACCAATGCCACCGTCTACCAATAGCTGGGCCACACCGGGCTATTCTTCCAACCAAACGAGATCCAGTTGTCCCAATATCTTTTTGGCCCCTGATTTATTTGCTTCGTCTTCCTTGCGCCGTGCCTCGATTCCTGTGACAGGTGGACCTCCAAGCCATCTTTGAACAACAACATAATATGGATGTGTGTGTGGATGAATTTAGGAAAAATTAGTGTGTAGATTATTAGAATTAGAATAGATCTTGTTTATTTATCCCCCCTCTCCTCTTTTATTCTTCTTTTTTTTCTTTTATGATAATAAACATGTTTTGTGAAATAAATTTGAATATTTGACTTGTCATTGGATTTTGTATTGAATGTTTTTATTTATTATTAAGATCGAATTGTATCATTGGATTGAAATGGACTGAATATGATAGATTAATTGGGAAATAGGTATAGGTAATTGATTGTAAATGTGAAAAAATACATATATATATATAAAATACGGTATCATAGGTACACTAGGAATGATCGGGCCATTGAAGTTTCATGGGTTTGATAATGGGTTCAATCAAGGTGTGTTGATCCGAGTCGGGTGAATAACTTAGTGGATCGCCACCATCATGTAGACTGCTGGTAGCGGTAGCTGTGATAGTCGAGTCATGAAAAGGCGAAGATGACGGTGGATGGCATTGACTGATAGGTGAGGTGTGAGAACCTGGTGCCAAATGGGCAGCGGGGGGCAATTGAGACATGCTGTTGTAGTGTTTGACTTGACCGGCATGGGCATGCTGACTAAAAACCTCTTGGTACTGGGCTTGTTGTTGGTGCAATTCACTCATCATCATACTACCACTATCTTTTTCATTACCTCCAAAGGATGTATTGATACCATGATCAATAACATACTCGCCTCCAGTACTGCTGGTGCAATGCGTCATATATTGGCGACTTTGGCTTCCGTGTAGCGTGGATCCAGCTGTCGTGAGTTCTCCGCCTGTCGATGATTTTATTTGGAATGCGGGGTTTACATCCATCTTTGGGCTAATAAAAAGAAAAAAGGTGAGCCTACATACATATATAAAAAAAATAGAGGAATACTTACTTGATTAGGATGACCAATTCAACAAAAAAGGTGGTGAGGACACCCAAAAAAGTCCAGAGCACACCGAGAAAAATACTACCAGGGACATTCACCATGATAGGATCTCGCAGGCACCCGTATAGGAACAAAAAAGAGGCGAATGATAGAAGACAGATACCACAAATGATAATAATCATCTTGATCTATCATATAGCTTGGTTAGACCACAGGTCTGAGGGGGGGGGTGGCTATTGTTTTGTTTTTTTCGCTTACTCGATAGATTCCAATTTTGACAGCGGCATAACGGTCACCCGAGGTTTTGAATTTTTCTAAATGAGTGTTGAGAATCTTGATGAGGCGATACCCCGCATAACTGACGGCTGCGGTCAAGGTGGTGTTGTGACAAAACCACATGACATACAAAAGGCGAGTAAATATTTCGGCCAAGAAGACATTGCGATCTGCATAAACACCGGCCAGAATAGAAAAGATGTTGTTGATGACAAATGGCCATAAAAAAAACCAACAACCTATCAAATCCACTAGCCCGGGACTAGGTAACCATCCAATCGAGATTTGTTGATGGCTCTAGTCGCAGATTGAAATTCAAGAAACGTGGGGATATTAGTTCTCATAGTCCTTTTTTTTGTCAAACATTAAAAGAATGAGTTATTACATCTGCCAATGTTTGTGCAATTCCAACCAAGTAAAGCGCGACTAGTGATTATTAATCACAGATAAGTAAAAAGAAACAACAATAAAAACGAATTAAGATGATGAGCATGATGAGCATGATTAGCGGTGTTTGAAAAACTTACAGCCACCATAACCAAACTGCCAAGGCTGTTCAAATAGCCCTAATGTAAAAAAAATCAATTGTAGATATTTTTCTAACTAATAAAATGTATAAATATAGTGTCACTTACAAGAACGAAATATTATATTATCTGGTACAACGTCTGTGATAAGAATGATACTGCTCAGTAGTCGAACTAACAACAAAAAAATAGCGGTGTTCAAAATAAATCCGGGTTCCTGGCTCCAGGCACCCAACTCTAGTAAAACTTACGAATATTAAAAATAGTAAGGAAAAATAATAAGCAATCCACTGGTCGAGGTCGTAGACAACCCTTTTTTGAGTTAAAGTCAAATAAGACATTGCCTTTAATGACCAAACGTTTATACATGATACCGAAGCCAATCAAGACAACCAGGGCGGAAAAAGCTGCATTTACAATATAGATATAGTACATAATATTGCCTTCAGCACAGTCTTTGAGGGTAAGTCGCCAATCACAGTGACAGATGCCATCACCTGGACAATGTGTTGTAAGGGTGCGTATGACATTTGTATTCATCTCGCTCGACATGATGGAAAATCGATGATATTTTATCAAACGGTGAATTTAGAGTCGAATAAAGTAGAAGGAAGAGAGAGACCTCTTTGGAAAATAGATAAGAAGTGAAATTATATATGAATAATAAAATATTAATTTTGGCACCTTTTGGTCCTCCTTTATTCTCCGCACGTAGTGCAAAGTTTTTTTTGTATCACTTGAGCGACTGTCCAGACTCGCAAAGCGAGGATCTTCTTTTCTCATTTTTTTTTTAATGGAAGAACTTATGCATCTCCTCCATTAGAGTTGGCAAATCTCCCGACAAATCAATTCGATATCACTATTACTTTTACTACCATTTCATTTGTTTTCATCGATCTTTCACTGCCAAAAAAAATATCCGAAATTTGATTTCCTTAAGGTATAAACTAGTCATTTTAAGATCAAAGACTATTATAATATCAATTACCAATTCTTGATGGCCGCTAAGGTTTATGAGCGATTTACTAAGAATGAATCCCCGCTATTCCCTGATAATCATCTGATTCTCACAGTGTGCTCTGACTAAGATGACAAGCGGTGACAAGTCAACACTCATTTTTATCATAGATTTAAAGTAAAGTGTGAATTCAGTTTCCATACTTCGATATTCATCTCCCCCCCCCTTACAGATATTTATTCATAGAATAAAAATGATGGTCAAGCAGTAATGGAATCAATCCTGCGGACTTGGTATATTATGCTTTATAGTTCGCGCATAAAAATAAACCAAAACCTAATACATATGAATTATAAAAAAGATAATGCGCTTTCTAATTCTAATTTTTGTACTACCAAGAGATAATCGCGATGGCGGAGTTGTAAATCATCATTTACCCCTTTTTTAATCTTAGTGGACAAGTATGAATAGCTACATGGCATAGCGCCTGATGGCTTGAGCTTTGAGGATGATAGTGCACACTTTATGGATCGTAAAATCTCTATTATTGCCTTTTATTGATGCACCTATTAAAATATAGCATTATACTATTGTCGTATACTTTGTACAAACAAATTCATCTGCTGTCCCATCGGGAAAAGTAATAACGGAAGGCAATTTATTCAACATTGACCATGTTGTTTGTATTAGCATCACAATAAATAGTGATCTGCCAATCCTTTGCCTCGGAAGACCTAAGTGCCCCATTTAGTCTAGAGATGCATCCGCAATACAATGTCGACAAAAGCAGAAACACACACCTGACTGTTACTAGGAAAAAAAAAGAGTTCGGTAAAAATCCACATCCAAAAAAAAATCGCCCGGGGCTTGAATCAAAAAAACATTAACCCTTCAGATTATTTTTATTTTTCGTTCCTCCCCTTTTTTCTTGTTTGTATCTTTTCCCATTGGGTCGTAGTCATCATGGATTGGTTTTTATCATATGAGATTCGTGCTATCTTCGAAAGGGTTTTACAAAGTGCATGGCATTACTCATCATTTTGGATTCGTGATCTGGACCCTACTTTTTTATTGTCATTTTGGCTTTGATGGGGTTGTGATTTTGTATTGATGGGGGGGGTTAGGAACTGACTTTGAAGGGTGGTATTAGCGATTGACTCTGATGGAAGGGAGTAAACACTGTGTGTGAAAGTATGGGTGGATGAGGGGCTCACGTTGATGTGCCATTATTAGTGTATTACAACCACGTTTAACGAAAAATAAGTCGGGGGTTGAATTTTATCCATTCGTTGTTTTTTTTCTCCTCACATTTTTTTTTTCTTCTCTTTCCTCTTTTTTCCTTTTTTTTTTCTTTATGATTCCCTCACTTTTTTTTTCTTCATCCTTCTTTCATTGTCTCATTGTGCTTATGGATTCATTTTTATTTCAGGATTAGTGTTATTTTCGAAAGGGATTTACAAAGTGCATGCCATCACCCGTCATTTTGGATTCAGGATTTAGGGACGTTGTTTTATCTCCATTTTGGCTTTTCCGATGGTGTTGCAGGTAATGTAAAAATATTCCGTGATGAAACACGTTATTTTTTATATGAAATGCTAGAACTTGTTTGATGACCTGAATTTAATTTTATAGGTAAACCAAAATGGCGGCTTGCTGGTGGTTGGCTCTAGGTGATAGTAAAAGCGATTCGGTTTGGCATGGCAATTCGAATACCGGCTTATGGTCACTAACCCGAACGTCAAGATCACTGAACTGCAATGGTGGCCCAACATTGGACAATTTGAAAACAAATTCTGGTTAGTTTAGTTTATAGTCTGATTATTTGATTTGATTGTATTTTTTATATCCACAGAACTTTTTGATCCAAATTCAATAAAATCGATTGTCTCTCTTTTTATATATTATGTATTCCTTATTGTCTTTGTTGTAGTTGTTGTTGGGGGGTTAAGTAAAGTAAACCAATTTTACAACTATTTTCTTACATTCCGCCTTTCTTTTAATCAGATGGGACAGCTTTAGAAAATAACGGTTGTTATTGTTTTTACCGAGTGGCACGATTGTAGGTGTGTTAACTGGCGGTTTTTATTGGCTTGGATGACTATTGGTGTGCCTGATTGAGCGGTTTTTATTATTTTTAATGTTAGAACAGCTAGTACGGCTGTGAAGCTGATGCATTCGAGATTTTTTTTTATTGGCTTGGCTGACTTGATGGTGTGCCTCTTGAGCGGTTTTATTCGTTTTACTGGTTTTACGGCGCGGACGCCAGGGGAGGTGTTTTCAGGAGGTATTTCTACCTGTTTTATCAGGTTATATGACTTTAAGAGCCCATGTGGATATAGGTCGTGGGATCAATTGCCGGAGTGACTGAGTGTGGTTGACGATTGAGAGTTTTTGTTTGTTATGGTGCGATTCAGCAAGAACGTCACCAAACCTTAATTTGTAACAATTTTCAGATTTCAAATTCCGCTTTTTTTGGTAGGCTATTTTTCCGAAATAAAAGCTTGGGATGAAAAAAAACAAATGATTAAAATTCAAACCCCGACTTTTCACCAAGGATGACCTCAGTTAAATTATTTGACGGGTCTGCTGACTTTTAAAATCCAGCATATATACCCTTTTATGGAAATTAGGGTGCATCAATTTTTCCCACTTACAGCCAAAACCGACCAACTTCAAAAGCTATAGACTTTTTTTTTCTTACAAAAAAAGAATTCCATCCATTGGATCTTGTTTATCTTAACATGTACTATCGAATGGAACGGTTAGATTTTTTATTATGATAAAGAAAAAAATATCCTTTACATTTCCTGCATGACCCGTATTTGGTGACGTTCTTGTTGAATCGCACCATAGTCATCCGCCAACTACTTTTTTTGTGTATACTCTACGCATATCAATATAAATTATTTTTTTGTATACTTTTGCCAAATATGAAGTCAAACGCATACCACACGGGAGAAAGTAAAATGGAGGCCTCTGATTCGACAGTATTACCAAAAACGGGGCTACCTATATCATTGCAAGGAGTGATTGTGGTGTTTTCATTATTAATGCAAATATTTTCTTCCTGAAAATTA
>JAFHAR010001979.1:0-10266 GCA_019677225.1 Absidia healeyae | reverse complement strand
GAGGGAGGGGGGTGGGGGATAACTATAAAAAACTAATAAGGCCAAATGTCAATTGTTGTTGTTTTTTATTGTTTGTTTTCGGCTTGATTGTATTCTGTGGCCGCCGCGAGGTGATCATGTTGTCTTGCATCCCAAGGTGTATTTGGATAAAGTAAATAGGTGGTGGTGGATGGATCATTGGTATGGATACCAGTCGTTTTGTCGAGTTCGTTTTCGTCGATGGAGTTACTTTTGTTATTGGATGGTGGCAATGCCATTGGTGGTGGCATGGATTGAGAGTCTAACTGGTGATGATGATGATGATGATGATGATGCGAAGTGGTGGATGGAGGTGAAGGGAATTCAGTACGAGCAGCAAATGAGGAACGAGAAGACATGACCGAGCCTTCTGGAGTCACATAAGAATTGAACGTTGTTACTGATTCTGTTCGTTGTCTTTCCATCCATGAAGGTGCCATCATATGCATCCCACTCCAAGCATCATGGACTTGTTGTTGTTGTTGTTGTTGTTGTTGTTGTTGTTGCTGTTGCTGTTGCTGTTGCTGCTGATGAGGATGATCGTACTGTTGTAAACGCCATACTGAATCATTTGCACTAAAGGAGCGACCATGTGGATTGAATGCAGGTGGTGGAGGTCCGTTCATATAAAGCATGGAAGAGGATGTGGCATCACTGGGAATGGTTGGTGTAAGAATAGTAGAAGATGGGTGATGAGCCGATAAGATGGATGAAGAAGAGTTGGGGACGGCAGGATGCATGTCTTTTGCCGATGTGTGTTGTTGAAGTGGTAGTAGTACTGGTGGTGGTGGTGGTGATGAAGATGGAGATATGGAAGATGAGGAGATGGATGAAGTGGATGGGTGCTTAAGACCATGAGGTGGGCCATGTTGAATAAAGGAAGATGTACTGTTGCTGTTTGACACTGAGGATGCAGTAGATGAATCCACGACTGGTACGATTGACATTGGGATAGGCGATAAAGATGAGGGAGAGGGTGGAATGGGTGCATTTATGTCCTTATCAATTGTCGTTGTTTGATGCTGTTGCTGCTGCTGCTTCTGATGATGATGATTCCCTTTGTTGTCATTTTCCCCACGACTATTGTTCCTCTTTCTTTTTGTTTTTGCTGCCGGTCTTGTCAATTGAGAAGTAAGGTGTTGATGGCGTTGGTCAGTGTCAGCATAATGTCCAGGACTTCTTCCGCGAACGACTAAAGGGCTCGATTGGCTGGAAGCAACAATATGCTGGCAGTGGTTGGCATCTTGAGCAATAAGTTGAGTTGTCAAATAAAAGTATTGTTGGGTTGCACGTTTCTTGCCATTATTCGCAGTTGCCGATTTGAATTGAAGACGTTCATAGGTGACAGTTCGTTGAGAGTTGTCGTGAGGATACTGTAAAAGAAGTCCATCACCAGGTTGAATGGGTTGCATGGAAGGTATTTGTTGAGGCCCTTTATCCCGCTTTGCAGTCAGCTGAATCAATTCTACACGTTGGTTGCCTTCAGAAGTTATCGCCGATAATTGGATGTAAAACGCTTCAATAGGTATTAAAGAATCACTGGCAGAGGTAGAATCATCAGTTGAATGTTGGCCGTCACTTTGAATGTAAAAGACCTGATTTTCGTTACAATGAGTGGTGAAGGCAGTTGTGAGCTGGAAATAATTGCGTCGATAACAAGTCCAATGCTGGTCACATAAGAAGAAACCACGGTCCACTTTACATCGAATTTCCACTTGACATCTACAAATAACATAACAATAAGAACACGCGGTAAAAAGAAAAAAGAGAAAGAGACTTACAAGCTTGACTGGTTTTGCTGATAAATAGGAAGATGTATTTGAGTCATACCAAAATACAGGGAGTCAGTCAGATTCACCGGTTGTCGTCGTTTGTTGGCATTGACTATAGGGAAGCCGCCTTCATTTTGTTGATGCAATTGGTTCCTATAAAAGAAGAGGATGTGAGTATGTGAGTGTGTAAGTATGTGAAAAAAACGTGACAAGTTCTCCTCCACCCCCCTATTTTTTCTATTCTTATCTTACCTATTATAAAAAGATCCAGCTGGCAATGAATGGGCGCGTTGATGGTTTGTAGCCAATTCACCTTGGACTTTGTTCATGTTAAGTAATACAAAGGAACAAATAAAATAAAAGGGTGAAATAAAAATGTGTGTGTGTGTGAAGACGAAAAAAAAAAGAGAGAAAGAGAGAGAAAAAAAAATGAACTAGCGACAAAGAAAAATATTTAAATGGTGCAAAAAAAAAAAGCAGGTTTTTTTTGGGGGGTTAGGATTGGAGGGATGAAGGGGGAGTAAACTCCAGGAGTAAAATAAACAAATTGCTACTGGTTTTTTTCAGGAGATAAAAGAAAAAGTAATGTAACATGACCAACAATGACCTAAACGCCCATTTATGATCATCATGCCAGCATAGACTTCATGCGACTATTGGAGCGGGGTTTAAATTACCCGCCGAGAAAAGATTTTGAAACGTTGAGCTTCCCAGTGTTTTTTTTTCTTCCTCATACTTTTTATTATTTTTACTCAGCGCACTATCGTATCAACAATGAATATCCTACCACACAAAAGGTAACTTTTTTTTTTTTACTCTTCATATTGAATACACATATCATACTGACTCTTTATTTTATTTTTTATGTTTTATATAGTTGGCATGTTTACAATAAAAAGAACATTGAAAAGGTGCGAAAGGACGAAGCGAAAGCCAATCAAGAACAAGAAGCAAAAGACAAAAGGGCGCTTATAGCTGTAAGTGAAAATAGATACAAATACATGATAGACTCACCATGTATATTTATACTTTTATATTTTTGTTAGGATAGTGAAGCACGACTACAATTACTTCGACAACGAGCTGCAAAAAACCAACTTGATGACCAAGATGAACAGCAACTTGTCAAGAAAGAACTTGTTACTGGACATGTACACTTGTTTGCCGAGGCTGAAAAGGTAAGATAATAGTAATTGTGATTTTCTATGTATTATGTTTACTCAACCATTGTTTTATATATATATATGTATGTATGGATATAGGCTTCTTCGCAGAACGAGGAGGTGGTGGCTGAAGAAAAGGCTGAAAAAGATAAATTGGACAAACAATTCACAATGTATTTGGACAAAGGATCAAAAGGTAATGTATATATGATATGGAAATCCTCGTGGAACAAGAATGATTACTAACTGGCCCATTATATACTTTAGATGAAGAAGCCCCTTGGTATGCTAAAAAAGGACGAACCAAATACTCGGACGATCATCTTTCAAAACCATATATCAAATCAAGACATGACAAGGATAGACAAAAACGGTAATTGGAAAGTTATGATGACCCTTCATTGGACTTGATCATTTATCATCTCCCCCCTTTTTAGGTATCATCGACCACCTATCACTCTTGAAAGTGACCCCTTGGCCATTATCAGATCACATCTTGACAAGGACGAAAAGGAATCATCGAAAAATCACCGAGAGGATCAGCATCGACATCGACATCATCATAATTCAAAATCATCAACATCACACTCTCGACATAAATCAAAAACACCATCGATTGAAGAATTGAGGGCTCAGCGTAGGGAACGGGAAAAGGCAGAACGGATACGGACACAATCAGTGATATATGGTGATACTCAGAATACCCAACATGATGATCCAAGGCAACGTCAATACAACTCCCAATACAACCGACAAGAAACGGACGAGGCTCGTCAATCTCAAAGATCGAAAAGACGGCGATACGACTGACCACTTATAGATTAGCCATCTCATTCCTTCAATAAAATCTAGACGTTTTTACCTTTTACCATACCCCAACTACATCGTGGATCTGTATTGCGGCTACCAAGATATTGGCGATCAAAGGAAGGGAATCAACACTGATATGGATCATTGAATAAAGTTGTAAGATTAGGAAGGAAAAGAAAGGTGTATCGTTTTGTTGTTGTTGTTTTTTGTTAGCATGAAGTTTGGTGATTTGGATGGGCTATGGAATTGGATGCTTTTGTCAAGTGCCTTATCCCCCTCCATCTATTACTATAATATATGGTCTTGGCGTCAATCATGTGGTCTATTTGTCTATCTGCTATCCTTTTCAAGACTTTCAAACCAAATTGATTCATGTAAGTTTGATAAAGAAGAAATCTTATTTTGGTAATGATTTTATTTATATTGGTAGATCAGCATCAAACAATGACGAATGGCCTTCGAATATTCCCATGCCAAAATCAAAAAATTGCATCATGTAACAGAGCATTGGATTGATCAAGGAAAACGTTGGAGATGGTCAAGGTATCATTGGGAACAAAAGCTATGGCAACAACAAAAGAAATCATGGACCTGGTACAAGACTACTCTCAAAATGGCCGTTAGATAGTGTGATCCTGACCCCCCCCCTCTTTTTTTATGTAGTATATTGGTTTCCCCAATCTTTTTTTTTATATACATCATTCCCCCCACCTCTCACCCAATCACCACTACGCATCACCATCAACATTTTCACTCCCCCCTTCCTACCACCACCCACTCCACCACAATAAATAGAATGTAGAACTGATTTATTTGAATAAAGTCTGATTGTTTTGAAAAATGTTTGATTGTTTTGAAATATAGTTTGATTGTTTTGAAGAAAAAAAAAAGGTTTTATTGGTTTGATAATAAATATATATAAAAAAAAGTATATGTATAAAGTGTGTGTATGAGATGTATGTATAAAATGTGGACAAGTGAATTGATGAATGGATAACAAGCACGAATGACAAATGGGGCATCATTTCAAATCGTAATACAAAGTGAATAAAAAAAAGGGAGGGGCGATACTAAATAACTGAGGGGTGTGGGTTCCAAGCTATTCAACAGCATCAGATATACCGTCTTCCATGATAGAGAAGGTACATTCATTTTCAGGTAGGGAAGGTGAGTCATATATTTTGCAGATACGATTTTCACCACGGCCTTTTCGGAGGTAGAGACGGGTACAAGAGGCATGGGCAATGATATTACCACCAGCAGGTTTCTTGGGATCAGGATTAAACATGGAGGCACCACCATCGACTTGAGCAACCACTTGATTGGTAATCACAACAGCCACACCAAACTATAGAGATGATATAAAAATATAAAAAAGATTGTGAGCTTGATGTTTTTTTGTTTTGTTGATTTTTTCCTGCTGATCCAGTCTACCTCGTCAGCCAGTCTTTGTAATTGTCGAAGGAATTGAGCCAAATGTGTTTGTCTTGCTGCCAATTCTCCACGCCCAGCATAATCGGTACGGTATAATGCCATTGCACTGTCGACAATTAATAACGAGAATCTAAATTGAAGGCGAAAACACAAAATAATAGGCGAATGATTTATTCATGAGATGTCAAACCATGTACCAAGATATTGTTTACCCACCCACCTCTCTTCCCACATCCAGTCGTTTCCTTTTTTTTTGCTTACCTTGCTTCCGACATCATAGCAGCGGCTTGAATCAGTAAAGAGGTTTGATGATCTGTATTGTAGGCCCGAGCATATGCAATATTGTCCAGTGTTTCTTCACCATTTAAAGAGAACCTATACAAATAAAACAACGAATACATGATATCAATACTGTTGCCAGTATTTTGTATATGAGTATTGATATTTTGTGATCCTTTACCTTTGAGCAATAGACAAGACACGAGAGGGGCGGAAAGTACCTTCACTATCAATATAAAGACACTTGCCTTGACCGCCCCCGACAGAAACAGGCAGTTGCCCTGTCACTGATAGCATGTGGCACAGTTGTGATTTCCCGGTTCTGAATTCACCAAAGATTTCCGTAATTGATCCAGTTTCGATACCGCCACCTAAAGCCCGATCCAACTCTTTGCTTCCTGTTGTGATGGTGACGATTTCCTGCCGTCTAGTATGTACTTCCATAGCCGTTGTGAATCCCAAAGCTACCACCTTCGAAGCTATACATAGTTTGTTTAAAAAAAAAAAGGAAAAGAGGGTCGAGTCAGTGAGATGTGTCAATTGCATTGGTCTGTACTGAGAAGCAAAGGCAAGTTTGTGTGTGTGTATACTGTATTTCCCTTACCTTCCGCAAGTAACTTGTCAGCTTTGGTTTCTGAGATCCCTTTGATAGCAAGTAAAGCCTTCTTTGGTGCATAGGCTATCGATTCCGCCGTAAAAAACCCAGCTTCCTTCAACTTTTTGGTGTCACCTGCCGATATACCGCCACTACCCTACAAATAAAACAGATAATTTATATTAAAGAGTTGAGAATGGAGAAGAATGGGTCTATTTGTAAACATGGAATGAAATCCTTTTATATATATATATTCTTTTTTTCGTACTTACTTCAAGAGCTGAAATCAAAAGAGGGCCATATTCACCATCGTCGTCTTCTACACTTCCTTGCGACATGAAGAATCTTTATATAAAGGGGAGAGGGGATAAAGTGAGGAGCGGTAAAAGAAAATGGGTAATGTAATTTGAGTGTTTTAAAGGGAAAGGGGGAAGGTTTGAAAGAAAAAGGGTCAAGAAAAAAAATATATACCCAATCGTCGCACTGCGCCCGACGCGTCTAACAAACTATTCAAACACCGCGTGTTCGTTATTTTTTGAGGAACTCCGAGGTGTTAGAGACTCGGACATATCAAAATGATGAAATCAAAACGCTTTGCGGCATAGCCTTGACTTTCAAATGTCAATGACACGAAAAATAATTCCAGCGTCTCCTGCGCCAGTGATACAATGCCATATATGGTCCTATTTTCATGTTTTTTGTCTCTAGAACCTCAGATGCCTGCCTTGTATGTCCAAGATCGATTACTATAAAACATGACCCTGAGTCTACTACACACTTCATATCAATCACTCAATACGGTGGCCTGAATGTACAGGAACCTATAGCAATACATGGTTCTGAATTTCATGTTTTTCGCCTCTAGCTTCCAGGTACCGTCTTGTCCAGCTAGGGTCTACTAAATATAAGACATGGCCTCAGGTCCGCTCCACACTTTATATCAGTTACAACGAGTTATAACCATATTTTCAAAAATTTCAAAAAATCGGAAAAATACAAAGGGTACCCCCCCCCTTTGTCAAAAATTGAAATATCAAACATGACCCACCATTGATTCCACCTTTTTTATCATAACAGCAGCATCCTTCCTACGAGACGAATCCTTTGTCACAATGTTCTTCCTCGATTCCCTCTCTCCCCCCCTCCCCCTTCACTAATCGATCACAAGGCAGAATGAATGACTCATCAGACACGTTAAAAACCAAAAATCAGACACAGACATAAAATGTCAAAATCAACCCTCCCCCTCTCTCTCCCATCATGGCTCAACACTGATAACCAAAATGAAATGTTTGCCCATTAGCGACCCTTCCCCCCCCCCACCCTCCCCACCATCACAATAAGACATTCGATCAGTGACCCCCAAAATCCAAAATACATTTTGGCTCAGCATCCCTACCTGAATTTGTAAAAAAGAATATGTTGTAAGATCGAAATTTCATTTTATTTGTATAGGAAATAATATGTATACAAGCGGATATAGGTCAAGTGATAGTATAAAAAAGATCATGAAGACAAAAAATAATACTAATAATAATTTTGCAGTAGATCTAAAAATATAAAATAATACAGATAATACAGATAATTAAAGGGGAAGAAGGGAATGTCTATAAACACTAGGCCACATTGGCCAAAGTAAAAGTATAAAAAAAACTATAAGAGGTAATGTGTATAAATATAAAAACAACCCTGACTAGTTTGCGGAGAGAGATTGTTGATGTACCAATTCTGAGTAGACACCATTGAGTTTCAGCAGTTCAAAGTGAGAGCCTTGTTCGATCACACGTCCATCCTTACTATAAATACAAATAAATGAATCGAACTGTCAGTAACAAATATCACATCAATCCACTGTGTGGGAGAAGGTTTCATATATACTTACATCACAAGAATGATATCAGCATTTTGAATGGTGGAGAGTCTGTGAGCAATGGTGATGGTTGTACGGCCACTGTCCTTTTCGTCCAAAATCTTGTCAATAGCAGCTTGTACCAATTTTTCGGATTCACTGTCCAAAGCAGAGGTGGCTTCATCCAGTAATAAAATCTTGGGTTTGCGGATCAAAGCGCGAGCAATAGCAATACGTTGTTTTTGACCACCAGACAATTGACCTAAAAAAGATAAGAATAAAAATAAATAAAAAAGAGTCAGCGTTTGTGAATTTATAATATTCAAATAGGTTGCATTCATCATATCATCTTGTCAACTTACTTCCTTTGTCGCCAACACGAGTATCATAGCCTTGTGGCAAACTCATAATAAATTTGTGAATATTGGAGGATTTGCAAGCTTCTTCAACTTCTTCTTGAGTGACATTCTTGTGTTCGTCAACACCGTATCGGATATTGTCGCCAATGGAGAGATCAAACAGAATGGGTTCTTGGCCAACCAGAGCCATATGACTACGAAGATTATTGAGACTGAATTTGTTCACATTGTGATCATCGACACGGACAGTACCACTGAGAGGATCATACCACCGTTCAAGCATACCAATGGTTGTACTTTTGCCACATCCAGATGGACCTAAAAAATACCAATGAAAAAAAAAAATGTGAGTATGAGATCTTGATCAATTCGTACTTTTTTTTCTTTCTGTAAACTTACCAACGAGAGCAATAGTGGTATTGGATTTGCCATGCATGGAGAATTCACCGTTGAAGATAGGGACATCAGGACGAGCGGGGTAGGCGAAGGTAATGTTTTCAAAGTCAATGTTGCCATCGATTGTTGCAGGTTCAATGCCTTCGAGATCGGGGTCAATTTGAGGGACACGGTCCAACAGATCAAAGATAGCAATAGCAGAGTTCTTGGCCTTGGCAAAAATAGAAGTAAACACAGAAGCACGACCAACAGATTGAGCAGTCATCATAATCACCAGCATCGAGGTAAACATTTGCAAAAAGTTGATTTTACAAGCGTCCATCAATCGCATCCCAGCATAGAAGGCTACGGCATTGGTGTAGATATTGATACCTTGTTGTAAACCATACCCTAAACTTGCAGTAAGCGCCTTGCGTTTAGCCATTTGGTGGGGTCTGTCGGTTGCCTTGTAGTATCGATCTTCAAAGTGTTGTTGACGATGGAGTGCGGCCACTGTTTTGATTTCCCTGATAGCCTCGGAAGCGACTTGACCACTTTGTTCGTTGACCTTTTTGGTTTTGTCTTCAAAGCCACGTTGAAGCTTGGATTCATAAGCAGTTGCAAAAACGATAAAGGGAGCCATGCACAAAACAATAAGCGTGAGTGTCCAGCTATTGATAAAGGCAATAATAAACCCAGTGATAACGGCGGATATGATTTGAGTAATGTCACCCCATGTCTTGGTCACCATTTCGTTCACGTTCTTAGCATCAATAGCAAGCTTGGAGGTAATGGCACCAACAGTATTATCTTCATCGTCAAAGAATCCAGTTTCTTGTCGCAAATAAGTTTGGAAGACTTGATTACGGAGGCGTCGAGTATAATATTCACCAGCAGATTCAAAACCTGCAATTTGAGCGGAGAAACCAAAGAAGGCACCAATACCAATGATTACAAAAAGGAATGAGTATAGATTTGCACCTAACATTGGCCTAAAAAAAATAGATGAGTAAAAAGACTCGGTCATATAATAA
Source organism: Absidia healeyae (assembly GCA_019677225.1). Classification (NCBI taxonomy): domain Eukaryota; kingdom Fungi; phylum Mucoromycota; class Mucoromycetes; order Mucorales; family Cunninghamellaceae; genus Absidia; species Absidia healeyae. The sequence continues at coordinate 578 of JAFHAR010001979.1, read as the reverse complement.
AGGCCTTTTTTTTTTTACTTACCCAGGGGCGATATCTTCAGGTTTGCTAAACATGATAGCATTCAGGACTTGAGCAAACACCAAAGCAAAGGCTGGCATAACAGCACCCGCAACGGCCGCACCCACGAGACCAACCGCCAAGCGAGGCCATTCGGGACGCATGTCTTTGACAACACGCCATACAGGAGCACTTTGCTTAGAGGCCAGTTTCTTTTCTTCCTTTTGTTTGCGGATTTTGAGTTCATAAGCATCCACCGAAGCACGACTGTCCAGTTTGGTAAGGTTGATAGAATCACGTTTTTCAGTAACAATTTGGATATCTTGAGCCTTTTCCATTTCAATTTGTTCTTGTTTCAATAGAGCATCGTGGTCTAGTTCATCATCAGTATGGTTGCTGTCTTGGAGGGCAATTTCTTGTTTCTTGACGAGATCAGCGTAAACACCACCTTGAGCCAATAGTTCATTATGCGTTCCTTGTTCAACCAGATCGCCTTGAGCCATCACCACGATGAGGTCAGCATTTCGGATTGTAGACAAACGATGAGCAATCACAATAGTGGTACGGTCAGCGGAAGCAG
>JAFHAR010001974.1:67232-78931 GCA_019677225.1 Absidia healeyae | reverse complement strand
GGGGGGGGGGTACTTGAAATGATTGACTGACTTATATGTGGATTTATATTGTAGATGTTATTCAAATTTGATTATGCGATCACGATGTCACTATGCAATGTGTGTCCTCCATCGGAAATTGACAACGTGGCCACTTCTCTCCTCGCAAGCTTTGCCTCGGAAAAGAAATCGTTGATCTTGTTACAGATGCTGGTTACAAATGAAGTCCAAAATACAAGTAAGTTTTGATTGTTATTCTCTATTATTATTTTTTGAACAGAAGCTTGATGACGGAAAATATTCTTTTTTTTATATAAATATATAGTCAATGAAAACGATTTATTTAGAAAAACAAGTATTGCCACCAAGTGTCTGACATTGTTTGCCAGGGCGAATGGATCCTGCTATATCTTTAAAGTGCTCAAACCTGTCATTGATGTATTGATACGAAGGCCATCAAGTCAACAATCTTATGAACTCGACCCAGCGAACATTGGCCGTGGTTATGACAAAAGGAACAAGGAAAATGTCATCACTGCCTGCAATTTGATTTTGGATGCGATTTGTAATTCTAGTGATATGGCCCCTGATTGCTTTCGATCCGTGTGCAATTTGATTTTAGAGGCGGTCAAGGATCGGTTTTTGGAATCAAAGTATACTGCTGTTGGGTGTTTTGTCTTTTTGCGATTCTTTTGCCCGGTGATTGTTAGCCCTGAATCTGCTGGATTGGTCAAAGCTGGTGATATCAACAAAAATTTACGGCGTGGGCTATTACTTATTGCCAAAGTGATTCAAAATATTGCCAACAATGTGTTATTTGGAGCCAAGGAAGTGTATATGGTGATTCTGAATGACTTTGTGACTGAAAATATGTACCGGGTGACCAGCTATCTTCGTACCATGGCTTATGCGGATATCAACAGCTCTGAAATGCCAACAAACACTGATGTAGGAATATCGCCACAAATGAACGACGCCGATAATCGACTTTTACATAGTGTACTGGTCAAGAACTTTGAAAACATACAACACGACTTGAACGCCAAAAAATTACTGATGTTTGACAACCAAGATGCAATGAAAACGTGGAACAGCTACATGGAGGACTTCAGCATGCTACTTATACAACTTGGACCACCATCCGAAGCTATACGGCACATGGAAAACTTCAGCCTGCAGACTCGACACGTGGCGAAGGACAAAAGTCGGAAATACTCAGAATTCATGCAGCGGAACACCAATGCTGATACGAATACGATCGCTTCAAGCAATATATGTTATGCAGGTGGTAGTTCTTTGGCTGGACATTGTGTTATCTATTTTATTTTTCGGCGGATGCGTACTGAAGATGTGGAAATGGAACACCTCATGTATTACATTTTCCAGGTATGGCTTTATCATCTCTTATGAAAATGTACACTGACTGACTCTTTTATATATTATATTTTTATCATTTTAGGCGATCGAAAACTTGTATGGGAAACCTTTTGTTATGGTACTGGACGTCACTCAATTTGGACCTGCTAACGAAATACCTCAGAAATGTATCATCCAATTTTGTGAATTGATGCCCAAATCAATGGTGGACAATATGACATCGATCATTATATACAACTCCAACACATGGTTCCGAAAATACCTCAAGATGTCCAACTTTCCTGCCCCTGATGCTATCGTCAAACGCATCGTCTTTGGTGTCAATCTGAAGGAACTTGCAGAATATATACACCCATCTCAAGTGCAGCTTCCCAAATCAACAGGTAAGAAAAAAAGTAGGAACGACGAGAAAAGGAAGACAATGTTTTGAACGGATCTTTCTTTTTTTTTTTTTTTTTGTTAGTGGCGTTGGAAAAGGAACCGTCCTCTACCTTTTTTCATGTGTCTCGCATTTTGCAATTCAACGTGGAAATTCCTGTCACAATCCGGGTGGGTGCCGAATACGTACAAATCATATGCAACAAGAAACAAGAGATGGTCTTTGGGGGTTATGCTATCACTAACGATGTATACCACATATCGGAATTACAAGGTATCTCCAGCACGGGAAATTATGGCAACAATGCGTATCAAGTTTCTTTCACCACCGGAATGGATAGAATGGTCGTACGTCTTCGGTCTTCAAAATACAAACAGCTACTACAGGTAACCCCCCCCGAACCTGACGACGTGACTGCACAGCTTTATTCACTTTTTTTTTGACAGGCCATTTTACAATGCAAAGGACGATACGACGCAATCAAACCATCCACTCTCTCTGACAGAATCATTAGACCAAGCGACGTTCCTGGACGACTACTCAATATGGCGCTTCTCAACATAGGCAGCAGTGATTCCAGACTTCGATTAGCGGCATACAACCTACTTTATACTCTTTGTCGAACATTCAATTTCAATGTTGGTACAAATTTACTGGATGCAAAAGGTAAACCCTCCCCAAGTTTTTGACCCTTACTTATTATTTTATTGATTTTAAACTTAGAACTATGCCTACCGCCGAACTGCTTCAAATTTATTGCCAGAATCAGCAGACGATTAGCACACACAGAAAAGCACCTCACCCTGGAATTTTTGAATGAATGTTTTATTGGCTTTGAAAAATCCACTGAAGAACAACGGTACCTCTGCTTGCATTACATGACACCATGGATTCCAAATCTTGGCGGAACATCACACGGAACACCAGAAGAAGTCTCTCGAACAAAAGAAGTTTTACGAATGTTGATTGGCGTCACTGTGAAAAATGCAAGTATCATCGTAGAAAAAAAAGAATAATTATGCATTTACTAACTATGTTTTTTTTGTGGCCTTTGTTTTTTTTAGATTCATACATCAATTCAAACAAAACTATGGCGAACTTTGGGCTCTGTCGAAAGCGTCCGTGACACAGTACTTGAAGTCTCGGTTGATATCTCCAAAGAACATGGATTAGGTTCCCTCGAAGCAGAGGCGATGGCAGATACCTGTGTGACACTCTCAAATATCTTGGTGCGAAACAAATTGGTGGCCAGTACATTGCGACTACTTCGACAAACAACACTTAGTCCAGCTCAGTCGCTGATGGATCATTCTCTTTGGCCTGATATTGCGATTCTGACTCGATTCAACTTGATGCTCTCGTTTGACAACTGTGGACCGATGAGAACCTATGTACCTGATATTTTACACATGGTGACCTTGCTTGTTGGTGTGGGCCCTACCTTGATTCGGACAACAATACATGGAATTACGATCAATCTTATTCAGTCTTTATGTATCTCACCAAAACTATCGGACGATAATCGTCGAGAACTTCAACAACTGATGAGCGAAGCGGGGGAAAAACGGACACATCTTATGTTTGGAATTGTCAAGCCTTATGCAGATGCGTTCACCATTACCTCCGACACATTGAATGATCCCCTTGCCGAACATTTTGATTTGTCAGTACTTCAAACGATCATCAACATCCTTCTCCGGGTCCTCGAAATCGGTGCACCAACGACTGATATATCCAATGCTTGGCGATGTCGATGGATGGGCCATATCTCTAGTGTTGTATTCCAATCAAATCCGGCGGTGCAGCCTCGCGCATTTGTTGCTTTGGGGTGCCTGGGGAGACATCAGGTGAATGATGATATTCTCTATCAAACATTATCCACATTAGAACAGGCGCTGCGCAAGTTTGATCCCGAAAATCCCTCACTCGTACTTGGTATCACTATGTGTCTGCGTAATATGGTTGAAAGCGTGCGCTCTGATTCTCGGTACCAAATCACGTTGTTTTGGACTGCTCTGGCTCTATTATCCATCAACCATCAATCTCTGGTCATTACAGCTACTGAACTCCTTCAAGGTGTACTGAACTCTATGGAAGCGGATCATCTGTTTGACGAAGGTGATGCGGCGATGAAAAAACTATTATTTGATGCGATGGTGTCATCCCGTGAAATATGTTCCAAACTGAATCAAGTGAACGGTATTAACTTCAACACCCACTTCTCCTTTGCTGTGTCTGGAATACTGATGAAAGCCTGTACGACTTCTCAGGGCAAAGATATGGCTTTCCAATGTCTCTTGACCTTCCTCAACTGTGCTACTCGATACGAAAAGGAAACGGTGAACGAATGCGTGCTAGGATACGTGGCTAGTTTGATCTCTGTGGCAAGGCAGGCACAGTCAAGTCAAGATGTGCTCCGATTTGCTGGCGTGCATTGGGATACAACTGGCAAAAGCTCGAACACCTCACAAAGGCACCCCAGATATTCCGACGACAATGGTACCTATTATAAAAGTGGTAGTGACGGTGGCAGTAGCAAACGAACCAGCAGCTCAACTTTGGCAAAAGGCAAGGAAGTATCATTATCAAAAACACCTCGACGAAATATACGAATGGCATGGTGCAGCAACACATCGACTTTATTCAGCAAACTGGACTTACCCGATAACGACACAGCACTTTTATTTTTATCTTGCCTCGTTGCACAACTGAAGAACGCGGAAAATGAATCTGAACGACTATTCCTATACGAACTACTATCTGATGCAGCAACAATCATGCCTGAGATTTTCAGTATTGTATACCCGACCATGTTACCGCAGATGAACCAACTGATTGAAACGTCTGATTCCATCCCACTACTGAAGGCGATCCAATCCATTCTTTTGTCCGCTTATTCTGATTCAAGATTCCAATACCCTCAAACAACTTTGAAAGATCGACTGGCGTCCTTGGGATTCTCTGTGTTTGGTGAACCTAATACTCCTATGTCTCCTTCCCAGATGATAGAAACGGCTCTCTTGGTGGCTGAAATGGTGGAAATGACTATCCGCAGGTGACCTTGACTTGGTGTAGTTTAGATTTTTATAGAAATTTGGTTAGTGTACATTATATTTAGTAAATTATTCTACTGTTTGTATTATATCATCATCATTTTATTAATAAAGATCTCTTTTTGAATTGAATTGAATTGAATTGAATTGAATTGAATTGTTGATTTGTTGTGGGATTTATTTATTTTTTTGGTTCGAGCAACTAAACGGATATGCGAATTTCAATTTCCGACATTTTCGGAAAGAACGCAAATAAAAAGGCTGACTTTTTGAATGGTACTTTGAAAACATACTCACCCTTTCATTTATAGGTGCTCCGGCAAGAAAACGACCATGACGCAATTGAATGCTCCACCATTACTAACACTGCTACCACTTCTACTCATGTCCTATTATTTGCCCCTCGTCTTCCCTTCTTTTAGTCATATAGTCTATTGTATATTACATCCCCTCTTTAGTATATCGTTTATTTTTATTGATTCCTCACAAATAAAATCTATTTTTTACTTATCTATCAATGGTGTACTGTATTAGAGTATCTGTGTGCGTGTTTAGTTACAGAATTCCATGATTTCGTGTTTTTTTTGTTTTGTTTTTTTGCATGATTATCATGATTTTTTTTGCCGCGAATGAATGAAATTCAAATCCCGTCATATTTTTCGTTGAACGTGTTGCAATACCCTAATCCCCAGAGTCAATCGCTAATCTACCCTTCAAAGTCAGCTCCTAACCCGCCCCAGCACCACAAAATCACGGACCCACCTCATCAAAACCAACACTTCAACAAAAAACAGTGAGTAATTCCCTAGCAGACAACTGTAACAGGAGGAGTCGGTGGGAGGTCGCACGACGAAAGCCACGTTTATTGATAATATAAAATATAAGATAAACTACAAAGAAAAACTACAAAGATAAGCTACAATATCGTTCATTCCTTGATACCACCGATAGGCGAGCGCGTGAATCTAAATATAAAAGGAAGTCAAAATGCAGTTTCGACAAGTGAGACATAATAATATACTGTACCTGGTTGACTTCCAGAAACCAAGACAGGTCAGAGATGAGATTCAATTTCTAGCAAGACAGAAGGAGGTTGAATGGAATTACATACCTAGACACAGTGTAAGATCAAAGGATAACAAGGATAAAGAGAAGGGCAAGAGGGAGAGAGAGAATATTTTATTGATAATAAAATAAGACGAGATAACTGATAAAAAAGATAAAACTAAACTAAGGGGAAGGGGGATATATATACTAAAATAAAAAAATAAGGAAACGAAGGAAGAAAATAAAATCATGCGTAGAATTGTGGCGTAGTTTTAAAATGCCGATAGAGTTCTTTGACTGACTTGCCACTACCATCCGAGTTGGTCTTGATCGATGTTGTCAGTTGAGGAGGAGGGACCATCGTTTCTATATACGTATGTAGAAAAAATACGTAAGAGATTTAAACCGTACATATTCACTACAGAGTAATATACCAACCTTGCCTGTCGTTGTTTGCCATTATTCTATAAATATATATATATACATATATATATATATATATGTATATAAAGGTAGAATATTGTCATAGAAAGACATGAAGATACGATAACAATCAGACACTTTGGTTTTACCTTTTTTTGTTCATAGAGCGACTGACTTAACCCCGGCATAAAATAGTTGGCTATCCAATGGTTGGTTGCGCGGTCAATGTTCACACCATGTGGTTTCACCAAGTCATATAGTTCATAAAACATAACGAATTTTTGTTCCTCTGTCAGTTGGCCGTATGTTGTATGGTGGCTTGTATCCCTTTGGCGGTCACCGAGTACGTCCGTCGCATTTTTATATATGAATGCAAAGAGTTTTTCAGCGCGTTCCCATGTTTCAGCATCGATTCCTTCCCTTGCCAAATATGCAGTATCTTCATTGTCTTCATTGTCGTTACTGTTGGTCTTTTTTCTTCTCGTTTGCGTTTTGTCATGCGCTTGTTTTCCGTCAAATCAAATGTAACAGCGTCAAGGAGCGGGATCAGAGAGCGAATAAGCCAATTGTTGGTTAGTCGTCGTACGGTGCTATCTTGCCCCTTGGGAGGATGAATGTCTTGTTTGGTTGGCCTGGTATAATTGTCGGTGACAGGTTCTTGTTCTGTTGGATTGACCATTTCTTCGAGAGCAACGCGACGAATGTTGAGTTCTTCCTGGGAATTCATCTAGTGATTGTAGTTGGCGATCGAGTTTTTCAATGGCTCGTCTGAATAGTTCAAAGGCAGAAAAATTTCGTGACATTGGAGTACTTGTAAAAAATAGAAATAGAAGGAAAGAAAGAAAGAAAAAAAAAGCTGTCGTCAATTCGGCGTGCCTTCTTTTAAGTTCAATCCTTGCATTTATTTTCGGGATTGCTCAAATATCTTTTTTTTTGTGCAACGGTCAACGAAAAAATGTCGGGGTTTGAATGTCGACCTTTTTGTTGTAAAGTTGTTTTTTTCCTCTCTCCCCCTATTTTTTTTTCTTCTTTATGATTCCTACCACTTTTTTCTTCACTTCCTTCTTCCTTTGTCTCAATTGTGATCATGGATTATTTTTTTATAGGGATTAGTGTCATTTTCGAAAGGGTTTTACAAAGTGCATGGCATCACACGTCATTTTGGATTCAGGATTTAGGAACATGGTTTTATCTCTACAATGTTGGCCCAATATTGGACGATTTGAACACAAATTCTGATTAGTTTAGTGTAGTAGCTTAGTTTGTTAGTCTGATTATTTGATTTGAATGTATTTTTTATATCCGCACTTTTTGATCCAAATTCAATAAAACTGATTGTCTTTCTTTTTATATATTATGTATTCTTTGTATTCTTTGTTGTCTTTGTTGTAGTTGGTGGTTTTTATTGTTTTTAGGTATATTATATCAAACGTCTTCTATAATTGATATTCCCTACTTCATATTTTACTGTTATCTTTTACACTCGGCCTTTTTTTTCACACAGACACCGCAATTGAATGCTCCACCACTACTACCACTGCTACTCATGTCCTAATGTTTGCCCTTCGTCTTCCCTTCTTTTAGTATATTACATCCCCTCTTTTGTATATCGTTTATTTTTATTGATTGCTCACAAATAAAATCTATTTTTTTTTTACCTATCTATCAATGGTGTACTGTATTAGAGTATCCGTGTGCGTGCTTAGTTAGGGAATTCCATGATTTTGTGTGTGTTTTTTTGCGGTGAACTAGTATTTGTATAAGTTATAAGTTTTTGATAGCTCCAGAGGAACCAGAGTGTTTATTACATACAAAAAAAAGCCATTAATATATAAAAATACTACAGTCAAGTAAGGTCATCACTTGAATACAACATGCTATCAAAGAGAGCAAGATTACAAGGCGGGTGATCCACCTTTAGCCTTGATGGCAGTAATGGTGCTTGCATGAGACCAAGTGAGGTCATAAGCTCCTTGCATTTTTCCAGATGATTCATTATATTGCTCTGAGAGAGAACCATTTTGATTTTGATAGTTGTGGACTGTAGAGAAGAACTGATCAGCGGCATTGGCAATATTGTTTACCAAACTGGTGAATTCCTCAGTTCCAGCTGTGTAGGTGGTACCAGTGGCAGCCTTTGAATCGAATTTGGTGAAGAATGGTTTGCTAATATCGGTGACCTTGACGGATCCAGCATCAGTCCATTCCTTGATTGCTCGGTAATACAACTCGGCAAATGCATTGGTACAAATAAACCAGGGGTTTCCTTGACTTGATCCAGTTCCGTTGTAAACATCTTCAGGGTAACGTCCAATGGCGGTACCAAGATCATTGGGCTTGTTTTTGTTGAGGGCGTAGAGATCAGCAAATGCAGCTTCGATTTTCACGGCAGTGGCCAACAGCTAATGTAATGGCGGATTTATGAATTCTCAGCAAAAAAAAAAAATAATTCTTTTTTACCTTCTCTGACCCAGGAGTATAAAAACCATCACTAAGGCTACCGACATTCGAAGCAATCAAGACCGAAGTATCCAACCCACTTGCTTTTGAAACCCCGCCTGCTTGGTCAATGGTGACAGTGATATGATCCGATTGCCAAAAGCTATCGATTCTTTTTTCAACATTGGCAGCAGTCGATTTGTATGAATTAGCCTTGTCAGAGTCACCATTTTTGGTTGCATAGGAAGCACCATCAAGCAAACCTCGACGCATGACCATATATGTGAAAAAATGTCGACCATTGACTTCTTCCCTAAAAAAAACCACAGGTTACCATGTATTACCGAGCGGTATTTGAAATATGTGTATTATGTTTTTTTTTTATTACCACAAATCAAAGTTTTGATTATCCCAGGTGGTAGTAACATAATCCAGATCCTTGTAGATCACTATTATATGTATAGAAAAATATAGAATTTCTGTTAGTTTTTTTTTTATATAAAACACGCATATTACATACTTGTTTTCAAGTCATCCGAACCACCGGAAATGTTGGAATATAAGATCATGGTGGACGCACGTTCAGCGGGACCGTCATTTTGAGGTCTATCGATTTGAATATGTAAAAAAATAGAAAAATGAGGGGAGGAACTTTTTTTTCTTCTTCTTTCTTGCAACATACCTTCCCCAAGGACCGGTGAAGCTTGAGCCATCAGCATTGAATTTAGGCTCACCAAGACAATTGCAAACAGTGGTAGTGGTTTGAGCATTCTGAGAGTACTTTATATAATCCTTGATATAATTGTCAATAGTACTATTAGCACCAGCATCAAGTTGGTCAACCAAAACACGGAAAGAAAGAGCAGAATCACGAGTCCAGCTGTAATAATAGTCGGGGTTCGAAGTCGAGAGAGAGGCAGCAAGAAATCCAGGGGCACTGCCCTCAGGGTTAATGCTAGTAAACATCTTTCCCAGACTAATGTTTGATTGATCAGTGGCCCAAGATGCAATAGTAGAGTTTCCGGATGGGAAGGACGCAGCAGCACTCTGACCAGCAAAGAGAGTCATCATGACTAAAGAGGCAGCGGTGGTTAAAGAAGCAAAGGAAGGCATATTTTGTATGGTGGGGCGTTTTTTTTTTAATAAATATAATGAAGAATAATAAGATCAAAAAAAAGAGAGGCTTTATATAGTTTCTTTAAAACTGTCATTTCCATTCAGTTTTTTCCCAAAATACTGACCAAGTGTGGTAGTGTAATTTGCTTGCAGAAAACTTTTAAAAAAAAACTTGTGATCTATTTGATGGGTAACAGTGATGATCTGTCTTCCTTTTCCTTAAAGATTTGCCTTAATGGGACATCGGGAAGATTCAGGGAAACTGGGACAAGGCTCATTCTGTAGCTCGTGAAAATAACAAATACATACTTCCCGAGTCCGTGATGATGATTGGATCCCATTATTAAAAGAGAGAAAGAGAGAGAGGACACAATACCTAAAAAAAGGCGGGGTAGAGTGGTGGATGTACGATTATTACCATAGTTTCATACCCAGAAAAAAAAGACACCCCACACACACACTCACTATCTAAAACACATCGTCTACAAACTACACGTACTCTACAAAAACAAAAACCCAGCACGAGACATCAAATCAAACCAAATCAACCAATTCCGAAGTACCACACACATTCACGGTTCATATGGATCAATACACTTTTTTTCTTTATTTCCGAATAATATAATAAAAATTGTTGTCACACAATGAGGACAGATAAATGGGTCTAAACTAAAAGTCAAATGGATCTATACTACAATAATACAATGTGAGGAGGGGATGAGGGGGAAGGGAGTAAGGGTGGTGCGGTAAAAATGGGTAAAATGAGTAAACTAAGCTAAAAAACCTACAATTTCGTTGCAATCACATAGTGATTATCCCTATCATAGCCACTAACGTCAATTGCCACACCATCGATTTGCCCAAACAAGTCATCTAATTCACCCTTTTTGAATAAATGATAGTATCTACAAAAAAAAAAAAAAAGTTAGTAAGTGATGATCCGTAAGCCATATCCTGTCACATCCGGTTGTTGTCAAATCCTACCTGTTGTAAACCTTGTTTGAGCTGCCATCGTCTTGTTCATCCTTTTTCTTCGCAAGCACCCATGGCACAAAGACGTCTTGTTCCCCAGGCTGGAAGTTCCTTTTGGTGAATTTGGTTTGCTCAAGCGCCCATACAAATACCAGTACTTTCCCTCCAGGCTTCACAATCCGCAACAATTCCTATTATATATATAAAAATCCCAGTTTGCTAGTTGGTCCATGATATCACAGCAGATAGGTCATTCCAGATGTACTTACTCTTATAGCAGCCGTTCGTCGTTCAGGTGTAGAGAAATGATGGATCACCGCAATCGATATAGCAAAGTCCTAGCTCATAATACCGTGCCCCGCCAAAATAATAATAGTAACGATCAGTTCAGTTGCCCGAATCACCTCTATTGTATACTTACAAATGCATTGGTTCGGTAGGGTAAGATCATTCCATCGGCCACGATGCCTTCCAGCCCACGGTCGCGTACGATTGATATAAGATTGGTGCTTCTATATAGTCAAAATGAGAGGGGAAGAAAAACACCCCCCATTCAGTAACCCATATATTGCCCAATTATGCCCTATTCTTACTATACCTATCAGATCCAGAGATGAAGATGTTTGGATTGACACCGATATATTTCCCATTTCCACAGCCAACATCAGCACCAAGACTGCCATTTGGTAATCCGAATAAAAAGTCTTCCACCACTGGCCAAGGCTGCAAGAGTATCAGTCAAATCGTACGTTGGTGAATAGCGCAAAAAAATAAAAAAAGAGTCAGAGTCATAGTCATTGAGTGAACAAAAAAGAGGTGGAGGTCTTACCTTATAACGGGTGTCACTAAAATGAGTAGCAATCACTTCGTATACATCGTGGACATGATTTTGTTCGTAATTGCCTTCGTTTTCT
>JAFHAR010001974.1:35623-48643 GCA_019677225.1 Absidia healeyae | reverse complement strand
CTTTTTTTTTTTTTTTTTTTTTTTGCTAAATAGGTACGTCGTCGATTCTCATGGATTCCAAAAGAATTGATTGCCAGGTTTGTTCGCCATTGCCCTTTTTGCATCACACGACGTAATGGCCATGCGGATATGTTTTCTACTTATGCCACTATGCAGCACCATCATCATCAGCAGCAGCAAACCGACTCAACCTATCTTTCGGAGGAATCAACATTTATGAATTCAATTGGTAGCCGACCCTCGAATGCTTTGTATCAATCACCTTTATCATCGCCACCCACTGATCCCATTCCCTGTTACCTTCCAACCTTGCCCCCTGCTCCAAACCACGATGGAATTGCCACCAATGAACTTGGGCCTCCTCCTTCGTCTACTGAAGATGTTTTATCGGATGATATGCTATGCCCTCTACCCTCATCATCGTCTTCTTCTGCACACTCAACCGCCCTGACCACCACTTCCATCTCTACAAGCACCACCAGTACAGCCAATTCACCTTCTTCGGGCGGTCCTTTATATATGGATCACCATCCCCAATGCTGCTACCCGCCACCGCCATCACACCCATCCCAGCCATCGCCAGAGGAAATATTTATCAAGGATACGTCTTCACTCGCCGATCATTTCACACCCACCACCACCTCTTGCTTTTATTCTCACCAGCAACAACAGCAATACCAACGACAGCAGCAACAAGTACACGTGGACGGGTATGAATTCATGCATGTCAATACAATGGATCCAACATCGGCATCCGGTCGTCATCAAGCACAGCAATCCATGTTGGCTTCACCCACGTCGCCTCTCTCACCCGCCACTTGTGATTTTGGTCCGAAGCAAACCCAGTCCACCCCGCCTTTTGTCAACCAACCATCGCTGAATTTGATGTCCTTCTTTTGAATCAATCACACACTCTATCCCCTATATATATATATATCTTCTTTCTATTATTATGTCCTTTTTTATTGTTATTATATATACACAGATTATTTGTGATTACACTCCCCCTCCATATTATGCCCTTTTATGTTTTTATTTCTTTTTCTTTTTTTGGTCCCTGGGAAATTGTTGTACTTGACGTGTTTTATATGAAATCAAAGAAAAACTGGTCCCTCATTTCATGTACTTCTGCCCTCTCTATCTTTATTTATTTGTCTTCTTCTTCTTTTCCCCTTCACTCTTTTTTTTATACTTCCTATCCCATATTGATATATATATCTATTTATGTGCCCACTTGTCCCCCCACAGCCTTTTGTGCCTTCCTTTTTTTTTTTACTTCCTTGTTTTGTCAATAAAAATATCCTTCAATAAACTATGTTTTGTCTTGTCTTGTCAATCAATGTCCTTCAATCAACTATTTTGTCTTGTCAATAAAAAATACCATTCAATAAACCTATCCTGTCTTGTCAATAAACACGTGTTTTTATTTGTAACAATGTCTTTATTTGTAATAAAAAAAATGGATCATATATGGAGATGTGTGTGTTTGTGTGAGGGACGGGGGAATATATAACTAAACTACAGTAAAATGATGATGATAAAAAAAAATGGGGGGGGGGAATGATAGACTAAAAACTAATCGAAGATTTCCAGTGGTGCCAACCTATCCATAGCAAAGACAAAATCATCACCTTCTTCTTCCATGAATCGAGCCGGCCAAACCACCAAGTGACCCTTGATTTGTTCCAATAGGTGAGGTACAAACGGAAGCATAAATGCAGTGTTGACTGAGGTTGCTGGTTGTAATAAAAGTGATGATGAGGAGGAGATAGACATTCTGACATCCGTTTTGGCTTTTGACATAATCGGCATGTGTTTCTTCACCCCATCCGTTGGTTCCATCCGACCCAAAACCTGCTTCGCCATTTTCGCAAATTGTGTATACGTCGCCCACGTCCGAATATTGTTGTCCGGCATTACCATAAAACATCGTCTGAAGAGATCCGTATTGCACCTAGCACGCAAATTCCAAAGATGCTGACATTTTTCCGTCAAGGGATCACGTAGACATGCAAACAAAACATCATCATCGTCAGAAGCATTAGCACCGGAATCAAGAGCGTCATCGATATCATCCGCATTGTCCTGGTCGTCATTGTCATCCGTTATTTTGGTTCCGCTGTTGCTGCTGTCGATATTGCTATTGCTGTTGTTGTTGTTGTTGTTGTTGTTGTTGCAAATGGTAAGCACCGGGGGGCTGTCCGAATCCGTTTCTTGATCATCCGTTTTTTCGTTGTCAGGAGACTTTATCATTAGTGGTAAAGGTAGTGGCACGAGACTGTATCCATCGCCATTGTTGTCTGTATCTGTGTCCCAGGAAGCCCAATCTTTGTAAAGCGATAGCATTTCTTCATTCATAACGTAACCATGGGAAGCAATCATGTCAGGTGTAGTGGCAGCTTCATTCACCGTAAGGCTAGAAGTAGGTTCGGCGTCAATAGTGGATGCTGGTGTCGCTATCGTAATGGTGTGATCTACTTCCGTTGATTTTTTACTCGACATCGTGGTAGTGGCGGAGTGTTTCAGCTGCTGATCCATCGTATGACTTCCGGAGCTTTGATGTTGATATTCCTGCTGATCCTGCTGATCCAATTGAGGAGATTTCAAGGGATGTGCAGGCGGTAAATGACATGATGGTGCATTCTTTCCCAAATAAGGTGAGGTTTTTGACGATGTTAGTCCATGCGCTTGTTGCGTTGTTGTCGTTTTGAATTTCTTTGCGGTTGCCTGGTTTGTCCTAGCGTGATCCAGAAGCATGTCCACATCCCATTCGTCTATCGGCAATCCCATGTGCTCTGCCATCAATCGTAATCGAAGTGACTGAGCAAATCGTCCCACTTTTACAGGCTGCCCTCCAAATGTTGATTCGAGCATATCGTGATCTTCAATACAAGCACATATTTCGGAATCCCGTACGCCAAGCATCGACCTTTCGTTGATATTTGCTGATCCAATAACTACAGTACGATCGTCCACTATCATAGTCTAAAAAAAATAACCAATAAACTGGTCATTAGATATTTTGTTCCTTGAAATACATGCTTTTTTTTCTATGTCCTTACCTTAGCATGTATATAGACTTGTTCAGTGACATAAGTTCCATTCAGCTCACCCCAATTCCGAAGCCCATAAAATTTGATATAATGTGATGTGTTTGTAACCCCTGCAGCCCGAAGCTTTCCCAATAATGAATCGGGCCCCCTTCCAATAGATAGATACTGCGAGTTCATTATAAGGCGAATAGTAGTTCCGTCTGCAAGATCGAATGTTCCAGGGAATTCAGGTACCAAAGGCATCATGATCACCGCATTCCAATTTTCTTTTTCTTGATGAGCACGTAGGATTCGCTGATATAATGCATCGCCAATTTTGTTTTCAATTACCGTTGCCCCACACTGAGTTGATGTAATAAAAAACTGATTTTCTAAACAATGTAAAATTAAAATAAAGGCGGGGATAGTAGTCAATATGAAAATATCATGTGACCTGGATCTTTTTTTCTTTTTTCACTTACCAATATATATAAAATGTTCGGACGCACCAATCAATTCCACATAGGCGTCCATGATACTGTGTTCCGTCGTTTCCACCCCAGTGCTCCATGCTGATACGCTACGTAGGATTTGTACTTGAGTGTGTAGAGATGAATGTGAGGAGCCAATGCGAGGGTCAGAGCCGTCCAATATAGAAGACCTGTCATCGGAAGCGAAACCAGAAGAGGGAAGAAGCATAGGTGTTTCACGCTTGGGTGCTGTTGATTTCCGGCGCCGTAAAAAGTTCCAACGTTGCACAAAGTGATGTTCCACGTCGCGAGCACCTTCCCCACAGATCCGTATCGAAATATCGTGCCATGGCATGCGAGGTAGATGAGACCGATTAATGTTGTCTTCCAAAGGTTTGTCGAGAGCATGAAAATCTTCGATTCGGGGATTAGAATAATCCTTCCCAAGCCATGTTTGTTCGTCGATTGTTGAAGGGTCATCAGTCAGGGTGTGTCGTGCAGTGTCGTATCGTCCAAAACAAAGATCAAGTCCGCCAATAAAAGCGACAATTCCATCCACCAGGCAGATTTTTTCATGATGTGCATAAAAGAGGGTTCCTTGGTTGCTGAAGATGTCAAGAGCCCTCGATGGATGTCGTTGGACGTATATGTTGTTGGAGAGCGATAAAAGATGTTTCTTCGTGTAATGTGAGAATAAAGGGACAGCCATTGCAACCTACAGTGAAACATTAAACAAACACGCGTCAATAATTTGATTCTATATATCTGCCTATTTATTTATTTTTTCACTAATTACCTCTTTGTAGACAATCACGTAAACCTTGACACCTTGCTCTGCTTTTCGTTTCAACACTGCATCCAATCGCCATTCCTGATTTTTTGAGGGTGGTCGACGAAGGTACTAAAAATAAAAAGGAGGGTGAGATAAACAGAGCAAACTGTTTCTCTTTTTTTTATCTTACCAATTCCGGGGACTGGGGTCACAGCATGACACAAAAAAAAATCAGTGATCATCACAAAACATTTCAACTAACTACACCCAAAATGACAGTAATTCATCACTTACCAGCCACCAGTCATGAATATAAATAAATTTCTTCGCGTTTTCCAGAGCCACGGAAACTTGCCAGAAATAATCATTGCCATCGACAAACCAAGTAGTGGGACTTTCAGGGCGCACAGGAGCAAAACTATTGAAGCGCTGAGGACTAAGACACCAAGTAGACTGGCCACAAGCACGCAGTAAAGATTGTTCAAATTGGATAGCTTGTCGGACGTTCTTGGCTCGGAGGTATATTTCACCGGCATCGCTTCGAATAGATAATGTTGAATGACCAAGAGAGAGTTTGGCTGCCGAGGTGATCGCCACTTTGACCTTGTTCGCTTTACTGGTATAATGATGAGCATATCCACGTTGTATTTGCATTCCAGGTTCAAACAATAGCACATCGTAGAAGTCGAGCTATATATACAAAAGAAAATCAGTTAGTCACTATTTTTTTTTTTTGAAGGAGGTACTTACGTCGCCAGGATGATTGACACACACCATGTAGTTTTCCCGAATAATAAACCATTTTGGCGTCTTCTTATCTTGAGTGGTTGAGATATGATTTGGTTTTGACCCAGGACAAAAGGACCTCAATTTCCACCTCGACCTTTTTGGCTCGTGATCTGTACGCGCAACAATGACCAAGTAGCCTTCTTTTCCATGATACCCTTGAGGTTGAGTAGCCTTCAGATGCAAGCCAAGGGTTGATATTTCCAAAAATTTGCAGAGTCTGTTGATATTTCCCGTGTGTAATGTGGCCCCAATGAGTTGCATCATGTATTGTTCCAAAAGTTTATCGTATTTGCTGTTGTTGTTGTTGTTGTTGTTGCTACTGTTGGTTTCCCCGGTTGATGTAGCATCAAAATCGAGATTCCCGTGGTATTGATCTTGATGTTCGTCCTGTTCCTGCTGCATAATTTGTTGATGTTGAGATATTGAGTGGCGTTGTGAATAACGATCACCAGGAGTAACGTTGTTTAGTGATGAAAACGATGAATCGTGCGTTGCTGATGGTATAATGTGGTTCAACTCCTCGTCTAAAACGTCGTCTTCGTCTTTGTCGTTGTCTTGCATATCATGTTGAATAATTGAGTGGTCGTCAGCGATGATTCTTTGGTCACCCGTACTGCCGAGCGAAAAACGATCTGGTGTCCCTAATGTGCTTGGTGATCTGTTTGTATATCGTGGTTGCTGTTCATTCAAAGATCGTGATTTTCGTTGCTGGCCTTGTTGCACATTTTGTTCACCTTTTTCATTCTGCTGTCGATGTCGGTGTAGGTGTCGATGAGGTCGATGAAGACCCATTCTTGGGAATGCCGGTAGTCCAGCAGGTCGCCGTGTCCAGGAAAGATCATAACCACAATACGAGTAATGAAGTTTGACAAAATCCCAATACCGCCGGTAGATAGTCCATTGAAGGCTACCATAAGAGACCACCACACATAGCTGATACACCTTTCTTGACAGTTTCCTATTGACATTTTCGGTTTCTTTGATCTTGTTGACTTTGACATTCATTATGGAGAGTAGCACGGGGATTCTTGGTAAACCTTTTTCATCACGTTGGGTCATCAATGCAATAAGAGCTACAGGTAGTTGGTTGTATTCCAGTCGCCTCAGTAAGGAAAGATCAGCAGAGTTTTCTTCGTCGTCGTCTACGCCAGTTTTTGTACCGTTGGTCTTGTCAGCACCCAATGATCTCCGCCTTCTTTGAGCCAGCTGTTTGATTTTCTTCCAGTTCGCCTGATAATTCAATCCATCCATTCGCTTTCCAGTCATTTTGCTGTGTTCATCAGGTTTTGAATTTTCCTTGGGGTAGCTGAGTGATCGTGATAGTGATGGCCCGTCGTCCGCATTTACAGTGATATTGTTGGCGTTTTTGTTGATCTTGGGTTGACGTTGTTCATTTTTCAAAAGAGCTGTCGTTCCAGAGTTTGTCGCTTTGCAGACATCTTTCCCGCGTTGCTCAATCATAACTTTTTGGTGGTGGTGTATCTATCAAGGAAGTAAATGATCTCGTTTTTGGTTGGCTTGACGATGTTGAAAGCGGAGAGTGATGTGTAAGCGTGTAAGCAGGAGTTCAGCTGAATTCGTAACTTCGGATACTTTCGTTGAAGGTATGTTGCTTTGTTTGTTTATGTCTCCGAGATTCTTGGCCCGTTTTGACAGGATAGTGAATGAGGTCCAGACAAAACTAAGAAAAAAAAAAGGGAAATATAAAGTACAAGCATAAATAAAACTTCATTCCATCGCCACTACAGAATCAGCCTATACCATGACTAACAAATCCACAGTGTGATATATATATATATATATATATATTGTTTTCAAACATTACCTTGATCAATAGAATAGGGTTGCTGGTAAAAAGCAGATAACCAGAGAAGGCCAAGATTTGTTCCAGTAGCAAACGCCATAGCAGTGAAACAAAAGATCTAAAAAAGCAAAGGTGAGTTTCATAGTGTGATCAGATAGTGTTCGTGAGTTGCATTTGATATTGTACCTGAGCCAATATAGTAGGTTTACCAATATCATAGAATGAAGGGGGAATCATAATAAAAAAATAAAAATAAAAAATAAAATAAAAAAAGAATAAAGGGACTAAAAGATTGGATGTGGAATAAAGTTTTTTATTTCAAGCTGAATCGAGATTGTTGATGACATTTCCTACTCCGCTACACTTCGTCGTCGATCCTTGGCCAACATAGAAGTACCTTTGATGTGAGTCGAGCTATTGCCATCCGCAGTCTTGAAGATCTTGATTTGCTCTGTTACGTCTTGAAGCATTTCGTGCGCCATTTGATATATTTCAGTTCCTTCCTTGTTGTACATGAGTGAGTTGGTCAACATCAAAACAACATCACGTTCAAATTCAACAGTAGTCCGTATAACCTGCATAAAAAATAATAAATCAATAATCAAAACCAGCCCATCTAATCGTTTCCATGCACACAATATATATATATATATATTTAAATTACTTACACCATCACGAATCCTGTTCTTGATTGTTTTGAGATCCAAGGGGTATTTGACAACGTCATAATAAAGCGGCGCTTGGGCTTCCTTGATTGGATTCATAAACATCGCCCCGTTCTTGTGATTTGCGATTTCGCGCCAGAGGAGATTCACATTCTTTTGCCATGATTTCTGCCGCGGGTCATCCTTGATATTTCCACTGCTAACACTACGTCGTTTTTCTGAGGATGTTGTTGTTGCTGAGGGTGTTGCTGCATTGCTGTCACTACCCGCTACACTTTCGTCTTTCAGCGATAACGACACGTTGTCCCCTTCCTCTTCTCCTTCACCAGTTTCTGTTGCCAATCTAAGAGTATTTGTACCACTTTCATCGGCCATCACATTTGCTGCTGGAGATTCCGTTTTCAATTCTGTGCTAGGTTCGATCACTTGTATTCCCGTCGTCGTCGTCGAAGATGGTGGTGGTGATTGTACTGGAGTTGCTACAATTGTTGATGGTTTGGCTGTTTCTACTTGGTCGCTTTCAGCTTGATCAGCTTCTGATGTTTTGGTTGTATTTGGTGTATTGTCCAAGTCGATTTGGCCAGGAGAGATATCTATGACATAAAAAAATGGTTAGCTATCTTTTCACATCCTCACTTTCACTACTATATATAAAAAAGTAATACCTTCATCAATGCTATTTGTTTCCATTTGATCATCCATTGATTGAGCAGGGGTAGTGAATGATGGCGAGCGGGGAATATCCGGATGATCCAATCGTTGTCGCTTTGATAAGGAATCCATGGTAGTATGTTGATCCACGTCGGCATTAGGGGAGGTGGTATCACTTGATGGTCTTTTTGTGCCGAGTTCCGTAAAGGGTAGTTCAGAAGACAATACACCGTCCACTGTGGTTGCGGCTGGTGATGATGATGGTGCCGACGTTTCGCTCACACCGGATGTCTCCTCAATTACGCCCGAAACAGTATCACCATGATTTGGTTGTTCTGCTTTCGCCACTGATGTGTCGTCCAATTGGTGTTGAGAAGTAGTTGTAGAACCATCTTCCAATTCGTCTGTTGCGGGTAAGTCATCGTGTTTTGTTGTGTCATAGTGAGTGTCGGTAACTGCATGATCAGTAGTTATCTCAATTGGCTTTGGTGATAAGTCCATAGGTGCCGTTGCCTGATGAAGAGAATCCATGTCGTGATCGTCGTCCTTGGCTGGTGTTTTTTCTGCTTCCTCCATTTCTGTGTCGAGTAGTGTCGTGGTTTTGTCATTAGAGCCTTCGATGTTGTCTTGTTCAATCCTTCCATTTTCGACCTCAGGCGTCATGTCATTGTCCACCTTTGTTGGAGACGCTTGTTGTTCATCCGCTGTGGTTGTTCCTGTTCCAGATTTGATATCGTCGATTTCTGCCAAAAGGGTAACAAATCGGTCTTCATCTTCGTTAATGATTCGTTTCAGTTCGTCAACACGTTGGAAATATAATTGACGGGCCAGTTTCACCACCTTGGGCATGTCTTGAGCGGTAAGATTGGCGTCACTAGTTTGTGCACTATATGATATTTGAAGAAAGAATCGTTACACTTTGGTATAAATTGAGATACTATTTTTGTGCTAATACATTACCTTTCAGAATCCATGGCTTCAATCATAAGATAGTATTGTAACGAGCAGTTCTAAATATAAACAAGATTCATAAGAATAACTGTCTAAGTGTGGGGTTTTCTGCTTACCTTTTGATTGAGTTGTTCAGGTTGTGCATGATCTTGTAATAAAGGATGTTGCTTGAGAGTACGTGCCACTTGAGACCAACTATCTTCCCCATATTTGTTGACGGCCTGAGCTAATAATAATCGTTCCAAAACAGTCCATTCAGTAGTAGTCGACATGATTGTTTGGAGTAAAACGAAAGAAAAGAAAGAACACACAAATTGCAGAAACAAAAAGAAAAAGAGTGGTCAAATTAAATGTCCGACCTCTTCAAAAAAAAATCGACTGGTCCGACACGCAAAAAAGTATGTTTTTCTTTTTTATTGTCGCCCATCAATGAATCAAGACAAACCAACCAACACCATGGCACCACCACTGCCAAAAGTGGACTCTATTACGCCCCCTTTTATGCCTCCACCGCCTTCATCAGAACAAAGACAACGAATTCAGTTTACGCTGGTACCACCAAGTAGTCAACAACCACCTTCAACGACAACAACAGCAACAACAACACCATCACCACCGCTGACAAGGAACGAAAGTATACCGTTATATGATCCACTGAGCCGTGCTGGACTGTCACCCAAGCCAAGATTACTGGTCTTTTCTACTGTAGGTGGCTTTTGGGGTTTCGGCATTGGCGCTTTTATCGGTGGACGACAATCTGGACTTCAGTACCTGGCGGAAAATGCTCATCGTCTACCTACCACGGTCCAAGGCTGGTATTTTTATCACAAGACAAAGAATTATCGAGTGATGCTTGGTGGTGTCAAACGTGGGATGCGATTTGCGGTCAAAACAGGTAGTTTATGCTTCTTATATGGTTTGGTCGAGGCTGGTCTGGATGATGTGCGTGGGGAAGCGGATATCTTCAATTCTGTCACGGCTGGTGTCACTACAGGTGCTATATTCTCTACTATTAGTGAGTTGCTGCTTGAAAAAGAAAAAAGAATGTTATGCTGATGACGACCATATCTAACTTTTTGTTTTATTTTATTTTTACATTTATTATTTTGATAGCTAAACTAAGTCGAGGAAGCTTCCGTTACTCACTGGTATTTGGTGCCTTGTTTGGTCTTGCGACAGGCGGTCTCTCCGACATTCACAAAACTGTCTCTGGTACTCCTCCATCCTATGCCAACTGGGTGTCTGAAAAGATCAGAAAAACATAGTTTAGATCTTTGATTCATTTTTTTTTTTATTTATTCATTCTTTTAATAAACTGTATATATTTTATCTTATCAGTGATGATGCCTCTTGCGTGATTTTGTGTATTTGTGTTGTTGTTGTTTTTTTATGGGCGCTGGTATAGTTATATGTAAGGTTGGCAGTTGGGGACGGTGGGATGAGATGGGATGGGATGGGACAAGGTTGGGGTGTCCCATCCCAAGTGTCCCAAGTGTCCCAAGGGGTATGTTTTATATTAGTGGTCCTTGGGTGGTTAGATAGGTAGGTCAAGTGGTAGAGGCGAAAAACATCCAAATTGGGCTATTTCTGGCTATACGCCACTATAGATTGATGCTACAGTCTGGGGTGCTTACTATGAAATGTGTGGTAAACTCTGGGCCATGTTTTATATTAATGATCTTTGAGCGGTTAGGTTGGTAGTTCGGGCAGTAGAGGCGAAAAGAGTGATAATAGGGCCCACAAAGCTGTAGACACCACTTCACGGCCATTTTACAGGTAAAAGTGAGCCCATTCTACTTAAATAGGCTGTAGAAGGTGTCTAGAAGCCTTCACGGTCATTTACTATGAGCTTGGATACAAAAAAAGAAAAAAGACGAAAATCGATTTTTTTTTGTTTTTTTGAATTTCGCAGCCAAAATTTATTTTTTTAGCTGGGGATTTTGGCTGTGAAGTTTTTGACAAAGGGGGTACTGATCTAAGACCAAATAAAATAAGAGAATATCCGCCTAAAGTAAGGCATAAGTAACTTTAATTGAAAAAAAGAGTGAGTCAAAAAAATATAAAAAAACATACCAATAAAATAATTGACGGATAAGAGTAACAAAAGAGGTCGAGAGGTCAAAGACGTCGAAAGAGGGGGTTTGTGTTAAAAGGTTCAAAAAGAAGTGAGGAAAAGAAAAGAAGAAGAGAAGAAAATAAAATGTCAACTATATATACTAAAAAAGAGAAATTCAAATCCAGATCAGTACCCTTGTGATTTGTTCAATTTTTTAAAATTTTGAAACTACAGCTATAACTCGTTATCTATTGACGCTACGGTCTTGGGTGCTTAATACAAAGTGTGTGGGAATCCAATGGACAGATTTTATATTATTGGGCCTTGGACGGTCAGATAGGTAAGTCAAGTGGTAGGGGCGAAAAACACCGCAATTGGGCCATTTTTGGGTGTACGTCACTATAGATGGGAGCTATGGACTGGGATTCTTAGTATGAAATGTGTGGTCAACTCGGGGCCATGCTTTATATTAATGGTCCTTGGGCGGTTTGATAGGTAGTTCGGGCGGTAGAGGTTAAAAGAGACAAGTGGATACCGCTTTAGGCTGTGTTTTAATTTCCGCGGCTGGGGCGGTAGGACATTTTTGGCTGTATGTCACTATAGACTGACGCTATGGTCTGGGGTGTTTAATGCAAAGTGTGTGGGAAGCCAAGGGGCAGATTTTATATTAGTGGGCCTTGGACGGCCAGATAGGAATGTTGTGAGCTTGAATGAATTTTTTGAATTCAACTCCCGACATCGACAGATATGTACTTTTTCGGCCTGGATTTTTTTTTTTTTTGTCCTAATCATTTTATTTTTATTTTTATGAAAACCCACTCATTACCAACCGCGAAAACGGTGGTTGTTGAAGTATCTCCTTTAGAATGCGTTATCAGTAACAACAAACAACTTCTACAAGGACTTCCCAATTATGATGCATATATACGACGACAATTACCAGCTCATGAGGTAAAGAAATTCAAAAACGATCTTACTTCCTTCACAAAGCACCTCTACAATGATCCTCTTGCCATTCTTTTTTTTTATTATTATTATTGAATAGGTCTCAGTTGGGCTAGTGATTCGTTGGGAATTTGCTGGACGATGGATCAATTTGCTGATTCGTACTATTGTGGATGGATCAACACTATCAGCACCCGAACACGCCATTGATCAACGCTACCGAATAGATCGCAAGACCACCACTATTGATATACAATTGAGAACTCCACCTATTCCGGCCCAGTCTGTAGATATGGCGAAACACGAAACGTTGACGAATTTACTGGATATGATTCGTAAGGCAAAAACACTTGTATTGAATGGGCATATACAACAGGTCACTCACTCTTTGGGGGGTTATTTAGGCAGCGGATTTGATTATGGCCATTCTTTCCGTCATCTTGGTATACCAGTGGCCAAATCTATTCTACTTCATGGTGTATCTGGAGTCGGGAAATCCTTCACGGTCAAGTAAGTCCTCTCCGTTATTCAAATCATGGTTCAACTCACAATCTTTTTCTTGATGATAGGCATGCAAGTCAACAACTCGGGTGCTACTTGTTTGATATTTCAATACATGAACTGCTAGTATTGAAAGAAGAATGGGATTTGGACCAATTCAAAAACTACAATCCACTTCATTTACTGGTCAACAAAACATTGGCGGCTGCCCCTTCCATTCTGGTAATACGCGATCTCGATAGTATTGGCAAAGGTAATAACCCCCTCCCCTCTCCCCCTTCCGCACGGTGATCATACGGATAGTCATATTTCTTGTCACAAATTAGGAAACGACAAACTTTTGGAGGTGATCGTCAACGAAATTTCTCGAATTCCTGAAACGGA
>JAFHAR010001974.1:23414-34892 GCA_019677225.1 Absidia healeyae | reverse complement strand
AAAAAAAAAAAAAAAAAAAAAAAAAAAAGAGGGTGGGGTGAAAATGGAACGAATACCGATATATTGATAAATAATGTTTTTTAAAATATGTGATTTATAGGTACGACAAGATCAAACAACGTATTCGACAATCCACTTTGGTCCCATTGTTACAACCCGAAATATTCAAACGACTTGGTATATCACCGCCTGCTGGTCTCTTATTATATGGTCCCTCAGGTACACTCGATCGTATTAAGACCGCATATATATATATATTTACTGACAAATGAAAACTTTATTCTTTGGTGGGGATTGTAGGATGCGGAAAAACATTGATGGTGCAAGCGCTTGCTTCAGAATCCATGATGAACGTGATCTCGATCAACGGGTAGGAAATGAAATTATGATTACAAATATACTCTTGCTGATGACTCACCTGTAACCCTGCCTGTTTTCTTAGGCCTGAAATTTTCTCAAAGTATCTTGGTGAAACCGAAAACAAAATACGACGTTTATTTGCCACTGCGAAAAGGATTGCCCCATGTTTGATATTTATTGATGAAATGGACTCTATTGGATCTCGTCGAGGTAAGTACTTCGGGCAGAGAGGGAACTCTAAGAGAAGATTGACTGACTTTTTTTTATATAATATAGGATGGGATGGTGGTGGTGATAGTAATGGTGGAGTGAATGAACGTGTGCTTAGTACACTACTCAACGAAATGGACGGTGTTGAAGGGCGTCAAGGTGTGATTGTGATTGGCTGTACAAATCGACCTCAACAAATCGACGATGCTATTTTACGACCAGGTATATCTATCTATATTGACTTTTGAACCTGTTCCCACCAAATATAGCAACCCTGTACTGACTGACCCTTTTTTTTGGTTTTCTGACGGGATGATAGGTCGGTTGGATCAGCTGATCTATGTAGACATACCAAGTTTGGACGATCGCAAGGATATCATTTTACGACTGATGCAACAGATGAGTGTGGATGATGATCTTGATCCTTTGGAATTGGCAAGAAAGACGACTCATTGTACTGGTGCCGATCTTGAATATCTCTTCCGGTAAGTCTAAAAAAAAGGGAGGGGGGAACAAACAAAAACAGAACATGGGAAAAAAAGACAAATAAACCTTGTCATTATTATTTTTATTCATTCACTGACTAATATTATAATTTATTCTTTTTTGATCATCGGGTCTATAGGGAGGCAGGGACGGTGGCACTTCGGGAAAACATCAATATTCTCACTATTGGGAAACGGCATTTGAATCAAGTTTTGGAATCCACTTGTACTCGGGCGAAGCAACTCATCGATGGCGGAGTGTTGGACTGCTACAAAAAATTCCAAAACGACCATAGTATATAGTTAGTTTACCATCATCATCATTGTTTTAGTGTAGATTGTAATACTAATTTTATTGTTTGTTATATCATTGTCATACATTGTTAAATAAAAAAAAATGTCATATATTGTTTTATTGAATTGTATTGTTGGATTGAAAAAAAAGCATGTCATATATTTTGTGTAGAGAAGTCTTAGATATAGGGTCACATGTTTTGTGTAGAAGTCATAGATATAGGTTTTTATTGAATAAAATATAACAAAGTAGGAATAATTATAAAAAGGGGGGACGACAAAGAAGAGGGAGAGAAGAGTAGTTGATATATACAAAGACTAAGAATAAAAAACTAGAGGCAAAGAGGAAGGGATGGGGTAAAATAGGAGTAGGTGGAGGAATGATATAAATGTGTGTGGGGGGAGGGACTAAACTAAATGGCCAGGACCGGGGCAAGAGTGGTAGTTTGCTGGGGAGAAGTAGAAGATGGACTAGAAGACGGTTGTAAATGAAGGTGGTGATGGTGATGGTGATGGTTGTTGTGCGTCTTGTCATTGTCGTCATCGTACTGGTGTGATTGGGTTTGAGCTTGTTGCTGTTGTTCTTGTTGTTTCTTTCTAGTAATACGTTGATCGATCAGCATTTTGACACGTTGATGGTTTCTTTCCATGGCTTGTCGTAAAAAGTCGCCTGCTGTCAAAGGCTCGGTGTATTTGGTGCGACCTTGGATAATCGCTGATTTGTTTGCTTGAGTAAAATAGGCGATGGTGTAGCGAGAAGACAGGTCGGCGGTAGGGCGTTTGACACGATGGAAATTGCTTTTCAAAAGATCATCACTCCACCGCATCAGCATATCACCAATGTTGCAGACAAGTTCGTTCTTTTGCGGACAGAGAGGAAGCCAGTGTGTGCCTTGGGTAAATTGGGTGACATCGTCTCGATCTTGACAAGCTTCCAATGCATCATGACCAGGGTTGTTTTGGAATAAAAGAGTCAATGTATCCGGGTCGGTGTGAGGACCAGCACGGTAATATTCATCCAAATCCTCCACGGCATCTTCCAAAGAGCAGTGATCCATTTCAGTCTTGGCTTCCTGGGTCAGGGTTTTTTCATCAAACAAGGTGCCAGTCAAATCAAAATAGTGTTGGAAGCGAAGCGAGTTGAGTGAGTCGGGTTGTGATATGTCATGACATCGAGTAAAAAAGTCTTGAGGAAAGCCAAGACCCAAAGCGAAGCATTCCAGTAACTGTTGAGAGACGATGTTACATTGTTCCATGAAATATTGCACCTTGGGTTGAAAGTTGGGGACATCTTGTTGGGTAGGCCAAAGATCCGGAATGTGGTGGAAGGCCAGTTGCATTGATTCTTTCAGATCAGGTAAGCCAGTTTGAGGTCGAAGCTGGATACATCATAGGTAAGGTGTGGTGTACATTTCATATAGGAAAGAAAAATAAAAATGAGCTCTCCACCAAAAAAAAAGGGGGGGGAGTGGATCACCCACACATCGGTCGGTCTTTTAAATTCGATTTCTTTTTTTTTAATACCTGGGCAAACTTCTCCCAGCCAGCATTCCGAGGTACATCTAATGGATAATTCGCTTTTGTAGAATCAGGTAACGCAAAGAATTGTTGTCCTGTTTCGAACATTGTTTGGATTTCTTCATCATTAATACCATGATTGATCACTATAGTAATAGAAAAAGTGTCATTGTAAGTGAAACAGACGGTATTATCAGGGTTAATAAAAGTACCGAGTTGAACTAGTGGCTGTCAAAGAAAAAAAAACCCACTAAAACGCTATTACCATAAAAAAATCCTTGTTCAGTGGCTGCTGTCATGATATCTTTGATGATGTCTTCTTTTCGTTGTTCAAAATTCGCAAGATCAATCGTTTTAAAGTTCCGTTTGGATGACATGATGATGAAAAAGGGGAAAGTAAAAAGAGTATGATAATAGAAAAGGTGTAGAAAAGAGAAGCGCAAGAAAGAAAAAGTAGGAGAGAGAAAAAAAGGGCAAAACTAAAAAGAAATGAGACCATTTCTTTTGGTATTTATATACGCGGCGTCACAATTTGAAGTGGAGGGAACTGAGGGGTATATTTACTATGAAAAAATTGGTTTGGCTCGGCTCTTTGATCTTTGCACTTGTGAATTGAAAGTCCGACGACCCCTTCCCCCTTTAATACTATATACAATCGAAATAGGTCGAATGGAACAAAACGTAACCCTACCAATTATAGACAAAGTAAATACTTTGATTTGTTTAGCCAATCATTACCATTAGTCTATGGGACAAGAACGAGGAGCAGATATATACTTTATTTTTGATGTTTTTTTTATGATTATTATATAATTTTGTGATCATCATATGCAGCAATTATAGATCAAAGATATACACTCCATGGCCATTTTTGGAAATTGGCCCTATTGTTTGGAACTTATTTTTTTAAAATATGAACTTTACAAATAATAATGCTCGCTTTTTTTTGTAAACACATTCGATTATTGCATTTTCTCAACTATTGTACCATAAAACTTTACTGAAGAGAAAGCCGGGAACCTCCTCATTTTTTCAACCATCATCCTATAAGCATATATCATTAAAAAAGCGTGGGTTAAAAATAGTAAGCCACGGGGCAAAACTCGAAAAAATCATTGGTGGGTAATTCACACTCCGTCATTCTGCCCAATTCAGATTATAAAAGAATATTTTGAATTCACCCCGAAAATCCACTTTATCTCCATGCCCGTGTTTTCTGGGGGGTAACATTAATGCCGAAAAATTCCAAAGGAAAAGATTAAAGTTGTTGTTGTTGTTGTTTTTTGCGCAAATGTTTCAATATCAGTAGTATATCTTATACCAGTGTTCTCATATTGACATTTTTGGCCTTATTTTCAATGATCTAACATTTCATGGTGGAATCAAACTCATGCTTCTCGTTTCCGGGCGGAGTTTGAATTTCCTGGTGGTGGTTTTTGTGGCGGTTTGGAGGGGGGGTTCCACCTTTTTTACCTTTTCTTTCTTCGTTGTCTCGAGATATATTTTTTGCCTTTGGCTGGATTATGCCACGATTGTTTTGCCATTTTTCAAATATAGTACAGAACACCATTCGAAGAAACACACACACCATGGCCTGTCAACAACGAAAACTCGAACTCGCTCAAAACATGGCCGATGTCAAAGCAGCCATGGCAACAGTACCCCATCATGAAAAGGTAACCCCCCGAGGAATAATAAAGCTCAAAAATCAATCTAGCATCTGGAATATATCTCGATTCATTCATTGACCATCGTTGATTCCATTTTTATTTTATTTTTTAGGCTCGATTGGTAGCAGTCAGCAAGTACAAGCCTGCTGAAGACTTGATGCATGTATATGAAACGGGTCAGCGTCACTTTGGAGAAAACTATGTAAGTGATGGTCATTAGGAGATATGGGGGACGGTACATGGGATAGTGTGTATTGATTGAAATGATATTTATGTAGGTGCAAGAACTTGTTGACAAAAGTGCAAAGGTAAGGTTGTCTTAAAAAAGACCATATGTATCGAGGGAATTTGAACTCACTGGTTATTATCATCATGCTAGCTTCCTGACGACATCCAATGGCACTTTATTGGTAATTTACAAAGCAACAAATGCAAGACAGTGGCAGGTAAAATAATTCAAACAGTAGGAGTGTGTATGTGAGGGTTGCCATAGTGTGAACATGGTTTGACTCTTTTTTTTTTTTTGGTCTTTTATAGCCATCCCCAATTTGTTTGCAGTGGAAACGGTGGATAGCATCAAAAAAGCCGATACGCTGAACAAGGCATGTGTCTTTTGCGAACGAAAGGGTGCTTTGAATGTGTTTGTCCAGGTGAATACAAGCAGGGAAGATGTTAAGAGTGGTGTGCTACCTGAACAATGTGTGGAAATCTGTCAACATATTCACGCCAATTGCCCTCAATTGAAATTAAATGGACTGATGACTATTGGTATGTTTGGTCGGGATCCGTCAGAAACAAATCCTGATTTCGAGGTAAGTATCAAAAAGAAAAGGCTGAATCGTTATTAATCCTCTCTCTCTCTCTTATGTGTGTATATATATAGTGCTTGGTGGATTGTAAACAGAAAACTGAACAAGAAATGCCGGGATTGGATTTGGAACTTAGTATGGGCATGTCTGGGGACTATCTTCAAGCATTACAGGCCGGATCAACTAATATTCGGGTAGGAACCACTATATTTGGCGCAAGACCGAAGAAAGAAGATCGATAGATAGATGATGGTTGTAGTAGTATAGATTTTTTTTTTTTACCAAAATAAACTTGAAAGGGGTATTTTTACATATTTTTTTGGTGTTGCTATTTTTAAATAGAAATTGGGATCTGGGGTGATGTTTGAAGCTCCTTCAACTAGGACCTTTTTTATGTGTATTCGTCGTCTGATGTATACGGAATCATTCGCTCAATGTGTGTGCGTGTCTTTTATGATCATGATTGTTGTCTATTCGTATCGGGTATCAGTAAAAATGATGGAAGCACGTGTGTCATCGGGAAAAGAGGTGAGTGCAGTGCAATGATGAGGGAAAAAAAAAAAGATGCGGAATTTGAAAATTAAGTATATTCACCTTTGTACCTTGTTTGGTTTGGTTCTTCTTAGTTTTCTCTCTCTCTTTTTTTCTTTTTTTTTTGGCAAAACCATCCATCTAGTTGCTATGGCACTCAACAATGAACAAGATTTTCCCGCAGAACTGTTGAAAAAACTTGAAGACTTGAAAATTGAATTGGAAGATGGCGATATTACACAAAAAGGATACGACAAAAAACGAACAACGTTACTGGAAAGACATACGCAGCAAAAAAAAGAAGAGGAGGATGCCTTGTTAGCCTCTTTGGGACCTGAACCTAGTGCTGCTGATGTCATTGACTTTTTGGATTACTTGCCTTCACCTACCCATTCACCTCCTCGACCTACTAGTGGTGAAAACTACATGGAACAACATCATCGGGAACAACAACAAGAACAACAAGAAGCCTCATCCATGGCAACGACCACTCGTACATCATCTATTGCCAACCACAATCCTCAAAACAGGTACCCAACAACAACTGACTCGTATCATCAACAACCACAGTACCAACAGCAACAGGCAATCTATGGTCAACCACAACAACCTCCGGTAGGTTATCCTGTTGAGAATACCATACCCACAGGCCAATATTATCCCGCCTCTTCTTCTTCTGTTTCACCCCGCCCCACTCGACCCTATGATCCTCGTATGATTCGACCTCAATATGCCCCACAACCACAATATTATCCATCACAGCAGCAACAACAACATGCATCAACACCAACCCCTCGCCCTATGTATCCACATCAACAACAACGTCCCATGCCATTCCCTGGTTCCTCCTATCAACCACAACCACAACCACGACCAATGTATTCTAATCAACCAAGACCAATGTATCGTCCCAGTGGCTCCCCTTCAATGGTAAACGGTAATGGTGGTGGTGGTGGTGGTATGCCAAGACCAATGGCGAATGGTGGTGCATATTATCGTCCTGGTGCTGCTGCTCCTCCTCAGGCGTATCCTCCTCAAGGGTATCCTATGCAAGGTCGTTCACCTACGTTAGATCATCAACGTGTTCCTTACGGCTACAATGGTGGTGCTGCTGGTATATCAAGATCATCAACTCAAAACTCTTCTCAGGGCCGTTATTCTTAGATACAATGTGGTGGATGGAAGATTTGTTATTATATAGTTATAGTATTTTTTTAGTATAGGGATTTTATTATATTATTCTTTTGTAGATTTTACCTCTTCCCTTTTTATACTCCCCTTTCATCATTACTTATTAGTCTTATTGATATTCACACTCTTTATTTTGATGTATCACATGGTTTTTTGACTTTTTTACTCTGCATATGTCTTCCTCTTCTCATTTAATAAAATTTACGGGTTGGTTTTTTTTAAGTTGTGCCTTTGCCTTGTTATGGACTTTTATTATACCTTTTTTTTTTTTGCCTCAAAAATGATGGCTTTTTTTTACTGCACCGCTGACTAACCAATTCCCCGATTCACCGCGAACATCTCCAATTAAATTTTTTGAAAAAAAAAATAAAATATAAAGGGGGGTCCCTTTTTTTTATTTCTTTTTTTACTATATTTCTCTTTCTCTTTTTTTTTTTGGACAAGGAAAAATATATCACTTCCCAATTGACTTTGAAACACTCGCCGTAGGTTGAAAGAATAGAATATTTTTTGATACAAAAAAGAAAAATGACCGAACAAAAGTCTTTTGATAGCAGGACCGACGATGAACTCACCACCCAAATCGATTTGGAATACCCCGTTACTGTCGCATCAGTCAAAGGTAAGATGACATGAACATGACATGGTGAAACTGACCCCTCTCCCCCCTTTTTTTTTGTAGATGTCGAAGTGAAGTCAACCTCCATCTTGTCTCAAGAAGAACAAGAAGAAAATTTTGTGTCCGCAGCAATTGACGCCACAGATGGAGGTTACGGGTGGGTTGTGGTTTTAGGCTCCTGGTTCTGTCAAATTACTTCAATGGGTATCGGAACATCCTGGGGTATCATGCAGGTAAGCTTCATACCAGAAACAAAGTGTGTACTACTCGACCTGACTCAAACTTATTGTATATATTTTAATAGGATTATTATGAACAAAATGATTTCAAGGATACGCCGAATGCCAATACTATTCTTCCTTTTGTCGGCACCGTTGGTTTTGTCTTTCTCAACTTGATGGGTCCTGTGGCGCAAATCATCTCCTCTCGTTTTGGTAGTCGGGCCACTCTCATGCTGGGTACTTTATGTAAAAGTCTTGGTCTCATCATCGCTGGTTGGGGCAAGGAACCTTGGCAATTGATCATCTGTCAAGGTTTGATTTTTGGCTCTGGGTGCAGTTTCACCTATGTGGTAAGTGAATATCAAAAAAAGATTGCTTTTATATTAACATCATATATATATTTTTTATTTTCATTCATAGACGGCCATGGCGGTAGCTCCACAATGGTTCACCAAACGACGAAGTCTGGCCATCGGGCTGATCGCATGCGGTAGCGGCATAGGTGGTCTGATCGTACCGGAAATCATGGAATCAATCAATTCGACACTTGGACCACAATGGACGTACCGAATCCTGGGTTTTGTGTGCTTGGGTATGGACTCGATGTCGTGTCTGATGATCCGTGAAAAAAACGCATCCAAGCCCCGCGTACGCAAGCATCTTGGTGATATTATTCAAGTGAATGTACTCAAGGATATCAATTTTTTGCTCTTCTGTATTGGCTCGGTCATTTCACTCTTGGGCTACTTTGTACCATACTTCTTCTTACCCTCCTATGCTACTTATTTTGGTCTCTCATCTAAGCAAGGCTCCAGTCTGCTGGCCGTGGCGTCTGGTTGTAACACCGTGGGTCGTATATTGGCTGGCTTTCTTGGGGATCGTGTTGGGAAACTGAATGCAAATATTGTGTTTACTATCATCGGTGGCCTCAGCTCGTTTTTGATTTGGACGTTTGCCTTTGATTATGGTTCGATGATGGCGTACAGTGCTGTGTTTGGCTTCTTTTGTGGTTCCTACTTTGCCCTCTTATCTCCCATCACCGCTAGTCTGGTCGGCCTGGATCGATACCCAACTGCCCTTTCTGTCTTGTTGATCACAAATATCATCTCGGTCTTTGGTCCTAATATCGCCTCTGCTATCGAGGCCGGTGTCAACTCTCCTCCTTATTTTAGCTACAAAATGTTTTCTGGTGTGTGCTATCTTGTTGGTGCTGTCATTTTGATCATCCTCAAATTCAAAATCAATCGAAATGCGTTTGCCAAGGTTTAGTTTATTAGTATTATCCTCTTTCCCCCCCCCCGTCATCCCCTTATTATTTTGTTATTGTATCCTATTGTTACATTATTAGACTTTTTTTGTTATTATTTTGTTATTGTTGAAACATTCCTCTTTTTATTTTATATTGTTTGTTTGTTATTTGTCATTTATTTTATCTCTCCACTCTTTGGTCTTATGAAATAAAAATAAAAACTCATACTTTGTTAGAGCTGACTCAATATGATATCATGATTTGTGTGTTATTCAATGTTGGTGGAGGAGTGGCGGGAAGTGAGTTGACTGACCAAAAGGGCAGGGGGCGGGAAATGTCCGTGTAGAGCTATGAGATAAGATGCGTAGAAACTGGGATAAACATACTCTATACAGTAGAGAGGGGGGGAAGAGATATATTGTAATATTTATAGAATGATCCAAACGTTATATGGTGATGAATTGGACGGTTTCGGGTTCTATGTAAGGTTGGCAGTTGGGCGCTGGGATGAGGTAAGGGTGGGGTGTCCCATCCCCAAGTGTCCCAATGAGTATGTTTTACATTAGTGGTCCTTTGGTGGTTATATGGGTAGGTCAAGTGGTAGAGGCGAAAAACATCAAAATTGGCTGTACGCCACTATAGATGGGCGCTACGGGCTGGGGTGCTTACTATGAAATGTGCGGTGGACTCGGGGCCATGTTTCCAAGTGCCCCAAGTGTCCAGTATTTGATTTGATTTTTTTATTTTTATTATCATCATTGTTATTCCATCATGATTTAAGCATGATTTAATCTGATTCAAACTCCGCTATGAATAATGAAGTTGTTCAGTCGAGATGAAACATATTTCGATTAACAAAATGTGGAGGCTGTGACCTTTTTTCGCCATTGTGGTCAATAAATAGATAGGGGATACGCCAGGGACAGGAACAACGAACTCGGAAATCTCAACATCATATAGTCAGGGAAATAGAAGAAGGTAGACAAGGAAGAGGAGTGTATATCCTGATGATTTCCCAATATTACACAAAAGTACTGCGGAGTTTCAATCATATATTTTCCTTGCCAGTCGTTTTTCTCCGTTTACTCTTTATTTTATTTTTTATACAGAACTTCATAAGAGCACCAAAAAGAAATCCAAAATGGCATCCTCATCACCCAACTATGCTATTCTCCCACAAACAAAAGAATCGTTAGACTACATTCTCGATCATTATAAAAGGTTTACACAAGACAGGCAAACACGACGTCTCAGGCACAAACCGTTGGTGGTAGGTGTCTCTGGATGCCAAGGCAGTGGGAAAACAACATTATGTGATACTTTGGTGCATTTGCTTCGTACGGATCCTCACAATTACAATGTGGTCAGTTTCTCATTGGACGATTTGTACTTGACACGGGATGAACAAGCAGCTCTTGGATCGCGGTACACTGGCAACCGGCTCTTGCAATACCGGGGGCAGCCTGGGTCCCATGATTTGAGTCTGGCCGAGAAAACCTTTGATGCACTTTTGGCGACTGGACCCGATTCTACTGTCTCTATTCCTGTTTACGACAAGTCACTTTACGGTGGATTGGGCGATCGGCTTGAACCCAAGGACTGGCAGCATATTCATGGGCAAGTGGACATTATCTTATTTGAAGGTTGGTCTCTGGGATTCAAATCGGTCAGTTTAGAACAATTACAGCAAATGCATCAACAATTCGATACTTTACGATTACGCCATTCTTTGAATCATTTGGCGATCATCAACGAGTTTTTGGTTAAATATGAACAACTTCTCTACCCCAAAATGGATATTTTTTTACATTTGGCACCGACGGAATTGGAGCAGGTGTATCAATGGCGGTTGCAGCAAGAACATTATATGCGGCAAACACGACAAGTGGAAGGATTGGCCGACGACGCCGTGCGGGCTTTTGTGGATACGTATATGCCCGCCTACACGCTTTATTTACCTAGACTGAATCAAGTGGGCTTCTTTGGTGTGGAGAAGGGACAAAAATGTCGCGGTTACGAAGGTTGGACTCGGGCGGATGGCGGATACAGTGACAATGCGCTTGCTAGGCACCTTCGGATGATGTTGGATCAAAATCGTCGGGTGGTGGACTCTCGGCTTATTCATCCTTCTCAAGTTTCTGGACCTGATGGAGGTGGTGCTGGAAGTGTTAGTAGTGTTAGAAATAGTTTAGGTAGTTATAGATGGATTAGACGGTCTACATTTATCTTGACAGTATGTACATTGGGATATGTTGGGTGGGCGACTTATCATCGACGACAATCTTTATTACAGGCGTTTGATAAGATCATCCGTCAATCCA
>JAFHAR010001973.1:0-11274 GCA_019677225.1 Absidia healeyae | reverse complement strand
AAAAAAAAAAAAAAAAAAGCAAGGTCAAAAAGTCAGTTTCCTAGAGTACTCGTTCCCCCTTCTTTCGTGTCTTGTTGTTCTATCTTACCCGAGTTATCCAAAACAAAGTCAATGCGGCCTTTTTCAAGATGTTTCAACTTGTCCCAAACTTGATCGATATGATTCACCACCACAAAAGCGAGTTGTTCTGCCAATTTTTCCTTTTCAATTGCTTGCAAGCGTTTGATATCTTCTTCCGTCATGTTGGTCAAAAGACTGAGATCTGTGGCGTTTCCCCAAAGACAGACTTGGATAAGTTCTTGAAAGACCAGTTCTTGTTTTTCCATGGGCAGAGCACGATCGATCATGGTCGGCATTTTGGTAGCCAAGTCAAATACAGAGGAAGAAGATCCGCGGAAGGTGGCGATCTTTTGGTTGTTGAACACATCATAACCTTGCCAATATTTGCTGAGACTGTATGATTCATGTATGCGTCGGTACATGTAGCATTCGTTGAATAGCCAGGAGCCATTGAACCAGGTCGTATTGTTGAAGTATTGGTTGATGTGATCATTCCACGTGTCGCTATCGTTGTCCTTGTCGTTCAAAAGCCTAAATAAATAGAGAGAGAGAGAAGGGACGTTTTAGTTGCTTTCGATATGAGCGTCAAATCGATTTGTTACCTTAGTGTCTTGTCATCCGCCATTTCTTGCTTCAGTTGTTCAAAGGATGTGATGATCGTCATGCCTTCATTTTTCTTGGCCAGAGCAAATTCACCGACGTCAGCAATGCCGTTGACAGTTTGTTGCATATCATTGATAGCGCTGTCAATGATGATAGGCCAACGTCGAACGGTGGTGTCCCAAGCAAAGGAGCCTTTCTCGCTTGCACGATATGCAGGGTAGGGTGGGTCGTTTGGATTCATTTGTAGTTTGCTGAAATTTAAAAAAAAAGGTCGATAGAAATGGGAGGATAATGTAATAAAAAATTCTGATCGGAGTTACAATATTTTTATAGTGTTTTTTCGCCCTACCTTTTGTTTCGGCATGAATCTTGAGCTTGTTATCCCTCACAGTTCAGAGTCTTGTGATATCATATTCAAGTCGTCAGAGGAGCCACTGGGAACGAAGAAAATCTATGCGATTATTAAAAAAAAAAGAGAGATAGAGTGTGTGTGAGAGAGAGAGGGTGACGATCGAAATGGATTTGCTTTGGCTTACCTTTGTTTGGAGTATATGCACCTTGCGCCAGTGATGGTTTTGGTACCTTGCCATGCAAAGAAGAAAGAGAACCAGTGTGTTTGCCCAGAGGTTTTTCCAAATGAACTAAATACATGGGGAGCCGAGATATTATGTGGGAGCCATAGACAGTAAAAAGGTAGTCAGATTTAATTTGGGACGCGGTCCACATTAATTTGAGACACCAAGAGAAAGCAAAACAAAAAACACCAAAGAAATCCCATCATTTCAAAAGACATACATAGTCTTTGCACTGTATCATAAAAAAAAATTTATTTCAAAAAAAAGGGGTATTTTAATATCTAACTTCTAATAAAAATATGACTAAAGCCGCCATACCAAACGGGATCACTTCGATATCACCTAGAACCAACCAAGAGCATGTCGCCATTTTGGTTCACCTACAAATAAATTCAGGTCTTCAAACAAAGGTCTAGCGTTTCATATAACAAAACCGAGACATCCCATCATGGAATAGTTTTTACATTACCTGCAGCATGAACAACAAGGTCAAAATGGCGATAAAAAACCATGTTCCAAATCCTGAATCCAAAATGACGGGTAATGCCATGCACTTTGTAAATCCCTTTCGAAAATAACACTAATCCTGTAAAAAAACAAATCCATAATCACAATGAGACAAAGGAAAAAGGAAAAAGGGGAAAAAAAAAGTGGGAGAATCATAAAAAAAAAAAAAAGAGGGAAAGAAAAATAATTCCCCTGTCTCAATAAAAAAGAAATCAACTCCGTCGGTGTTTCAAATTCAAGTTCAAAAAACTGTATTTATTCAAAATGCAATGATTGTCGATATAAATGAAAATCAGAATACATTGTAACAGGTGTAGAAGACGTTGGTTGATGAAATGTATCAGGTATTTGATTCCTATTATCTTGCTCGTATTCTTCTTCTTGAATCTTCATTGGACGTTGAGCTGTCACTGTCGCTGGAGGGGCCATAACGGTCGTCGTCGTTGTTGGCAGGGACACAGTGGAGCGGGGGTGTGGTTTTTCAATCATTATGGTTGTGGCTGGTCGTCGGTTGTGTTTTTTTGTTCTGCTTAGGCGATGCCATAAAGAATGAAGCAGTCGTGAAACACGGTGACCTCTTTTTGTGTGTTGTGGTTTTTCGGTCATGGTCGTCGTACCCCTTGTTTTTCTCGATGGATTCATGTCACTTTTTTCATCATCATCGCCGTCATCGTCATTGTTGTTAAAGGAGGGCATCAGTGGACTTTTTGGATTAGATCGCTGTGGCCTGCACGGCGATGATGCGCGATGAACCGGTAAAGGGGACGAGGCCAGTGGATAGAGTGTAGGCGATGGGACCCGGTTGTGAATAGAGTGATACGGGACAGAAGATGATGCAAGGACCGATGCGGATGAGACAGAGGAAGAGGTGGCGGTGGTTGGAAGTGGTGTGGAAGGCGATGGGGATGGTGAGGAGGAGGATACAGACGATGTTGGCGCCACCAATGGGGATGCAGCAGTTGTCGGTGGTGCCACCGGCGTAAAAGGAGAAGACGTGGTGCTTAATTTTCGATCCAGGGCACGATGGCGTGCACGAGAAGAAAGATAATCTCGGGTACAAACGTCACGAATCCGTTGATCTACGGCATCTCGCATGGCATTTCGATGATGAGCTTTAAAATGGAGTGAGACGCGGTTTAAATTATGTGTTGCCATGGTAAAAAGGTCCAATGAGCTATGTCGTCGAGGCGGCTGTTGTTTTTCAGTGGTAGCGTGTGTGTGAATAGCTCGATAAGTAGGAGAAAAGGTAAGCGAAGGATTAAAATTTTGTGTGGTCGACGGTGAAGAGGCAAGATGAGTGGATAAGGATCGATTTTTTTTTATCTTTGTGTAGTGCCCAGGTTCATCAGCAGCTGCTAATAATAAAGAAGGAGAGGAAGAGGAAAGTGGAAGTGATTCATTTTTGAACGATCCATGAGATCTACGAGGATGATATTGATATGTGTGATGATCATTTGAAAAAAAAGTAGTGCTAGACCGTAGAAGTGGCTGTTGGTGATGGCTGCTAACAAATCGTGTTGATGAAAAGGGATGATTGCTCAAAGAGGACACAAGGCCTATCGGGTCTTGATGTTGTTGTTGATAAACAGATTGCTGAGATGATCGTATTTTTTCCATCCAAGTTTGTTTTTCTTTGAGACAAGAAGCAGTGCATAAAAAGGTATGCTGATGACATTGGAGCATAAATTCATTATCTGGGGCACAAAAAAAAAAGCGGCATTTAAAATTAAAATTGAGCGGCATTTAAAACTGCATAATTCTTTTTTATCTGTTGAAGTGTGTGAGTGATAAATTACCATTATCTTGATCGATCAACTCGACAATATGCAAAGGGAACCAATGTTTA
Organism: Absidia healeyae; assembly: GCA_019677225.1. Classification (NCBI taxonomy): domain Eukaryota; kingdom Fungi; phylum Mucoromycota; class Mucoromycetes; order Mucorales; family Cunninghamellaceae; genus Absidia; species Absidia healeyae. The sequence continues at coordinate 7,683 of JAFHAR010001973.1, read as the reverse complement.
GCTTCATACAGAGTTTGCTTTTTGACTTGGACAATAATTATATAAGATGAAAACACAAAACAACCCAGATAGCGCGATTTGACGGTATTGTTATTTGAAGCGGTGGCAGTGTTGATCGGGGATGGAGGTGGCGAGGGAAAAGAAGGAGGTGGAGAAGCCATTTCGTGTGGATGAGGTGAATCATCAATGACTATAGGATGATGCGTACCTCCATTGTTTGTATAATACTGGATATCGAGTGCCCCCGAGATGACAAGACACCCAAGCTGGGAAACCCGGTGTCTTGATAATCGCCAATCGCTCTCCAATCGCTGGATAAATCGGTAAGTCCGCTCTTGGTATTCCTTTTTTTCATTTTGTCTGTCTATTTCTGTGGCAATATAATGCATACAATTAAAGGCTTGGGTTAAGAGTGAATGATAGTATGGTGTGCTTGATGATGAAGAAGAAGATGATGACGACGACGAGGTGGAATGTCTTATGACTTCTTTCAAAAGCAATTGATAGCGACAAATACGTTGAATGGGCTAGGTACAATATTAAAGAAAAAAAATATGTTTAAACTCCGCTCTTCTATTAGTATGTTTGATTAGATTACTTTAATTAAAAAATCTTCAAACCGGATACGCTTGTTTGATGATGATGGTGATAAAGCCTTGTTTTCGTGGTGTTCCTGAATTAAAGCTTGGCATTGTAGAATGAAATCCGGCCATTCTGATTTGGAGCGGTATTCGGTGCAAAGGCTCCATGCTTTTGAATGTCCGTCACAGTAGTCCACATAGAGAGCCATAAATTCCGATTGCTATAACAACAATAAAAATTAAATTAAATGATCGGTAATAAAATGTCATTTTTTTACATACATGATCAAGAAAAATCTGAGAAATAGTTTGACATTTTGATTCAGTGGATTGGTGTACAGACGTATTTAGTGAAGCCAGCACTCGTTGATGAAATGCTAAAATATCGGAACTATTGCGACTCATGATAGCCACGTGTCTGGCAGATACCCATTTTTGCTGGTGCAGCACTGCGAGGCAAATCTATTGAGAAAAAACAAACATATGATACTATTTTTAGAACGTGGGGTATAAATGATATGATATATGTATATATATTATCAAATAAAAAGGTATTATTACTTTGACCATAATATAAAGATCATCTACATAATCACGTTCTGACTGGATTATCTCTTGAATAGAATGAGTTAATAGCTTATATTTTTTTGTATCCATATTTTGGCATTGTTGACGACGATGGTTAGTGAGCGTAGGCGATTTAGGAACGATATGATTGGAAGTGCTGGATTTACAATTACATGACTGATGATTTTTTGTGGGACTAAACGTCATGTAACAACATTGCTGGCAACATAATGTTGATGGAGCTGATGATGATGAATGTGGTAAATAATGATAATGATGGTGAATAGTAGTGTGAGTGTGGGAGGAGTTTGAATTTCGATGAGGTTGGCAATAATAATAATGGCATGGACTGGGTGAGGATGAGGAAGAACAAGAATATTGACATCGACAGGACGAGGTAGATTGATATTCCATGGTCCTATGTGTAGGTCTTAATTTTATGGAAAAAAAACGACAAAGAAAAAAGAGAAAAGGCTTTTATTAAGTTTTCATAAGAGGAGGCAATGGGTGCAAAAAAAGGGGAACAATTCAGGGGTAGCTGTTTAACCAAACTGGGTAGTGTGGTTGTAATGGTGATGATGATGATGTGGCAACACTAAGTACAGTATTAATGCTTTTCCCCTTATCACCACCCCCTCCTCATCTTCGTGAAGCTTGGATCAAGTGAGTTTAAACGGTTGATCATTCAAATCCCCGTTTTTTGGTTTTTTGCCCTCCATTTGGAGAATTAAAATCTTCCATAAACTCGAGTCTATAGACATTTTGAGTGTTTTCCCCATGTTTTTTATCCAGATTTGTCATAAAATCAAAGTGAAATCCCTTCTCCTTCCCCCATTCCCCTTATCCACGCTTTCGCCAATCTATGTATCATACCATATGTTTTAATAACATTTTCTGACAAAAATAGACTGATATTAAAACATTAATAGCCAATATAGAAGTAACATAGAATGATTTGTTAGCCTTTGCATTAAATATTTGGGATGTGGTAAATCTGAAATTTAAACTTCTCCCGATTTTGAATCTCCGCTATTTTTATGGAATCTGGGGTATCTTTCTATTTTTATTTGCTCCTTCTATAATTTTTTTTATCTCATTATGACCACACCTACAATTGGACAAAAGAAAATATTTGAAGACTTCAAGGCATACCCATGGTTAGAAGACAAAATATTCCAATCTGGTGTCCATACCATTTTACGCTCTATGGGGCCAGCCAACGAAAAGAAACAACTCAATCAAGATACCAAGGCACCCATTAATGAAGACTATGACCAATTTTACAAGGATTCTCAAAACACTTTACAGCTATTACGGGCCAAACATTTTTATTACTCAAAGTAAGTTCAAAGGTAATAAGGGGGGTGCGAAATGAAAAGGATCGAAAAACTCAAATGTTTGCTACTCTTATTTTGTTTCTGACGTATAGATTTAAACAATCTTTTGATTTTGGACAATACTTGGATTATGAATTGGAACAACAAAAGGAACAAGAAAGACTGGAAAACGAAGCAAAGTATGAACGAATGGAAAAATATGATTTCGACAGTGACGAAAAATACATCAAGGGTTTACCAAACATCATCAAAAGTTGGGTGCATCAACAAGTCAAGGACAGCAAAACGGGCAAATTATGGGACAAGACTCATTTGGATACGGAATTCGTCAAAGCAAAGGCATTCTATTATTCAGCGTAAGTTTTGACAATTATCAAAGAAAGGGCGAATGGTTATACTTATACAATATTCTCTCTTTTTTTTTATTTTGTTATAGGTGTATTGAACTTGTGGACGTGATTGACTATTTGACCTGGAAAAAGGCAAAACAACAGAAGGAAGAACCCGTATGCCCATTTGCGAATCTTTGGCAGAATAAAGGAAAAGGTAGACCATCAAAACAATTATTTAACTTGTATGAATACTGATCATCCTCGTTTTTAGCGGACCTGGGACCTCAAGTGATTACGGATGGGTTTTTATCTGTGGAAGTATCCAAGTTTGGTGGACCAACGACAATCACCCTTGCCTCTCCTCACACTCAAAACATGGTCACTGTAGCAAGATTAACTCAACTGGAGGAAGCATTGAACGAAGCCTGCAAGGATGACAACGAGGTGACAAGTATTCTGATGACAGCTACTGTGGTGGACAAAAGTGATTGGACAACCGCCATGGACGATCGAATCGGTACAAAAGACACCAAAATGATTAGCAAAGGTTTAGCCTATGAAGCAACTTACCAACATTTGAAGCAAGAAAGCAACGATAACGAAACCAAGGTCACTCGAGCATTGGATTACCTAGGTGCTGCTTACTACAACTTTGTGCGACATCAACATCTACAGCAACCATCATCAACCAGTAAACCGACATTCACCTTCATCAATGGCCAGATTCCTTTTGATCTATCGTATGTGACTTTATGGCATGGATATTTACGTGTGGCCACCGAACATGCTCTTCTCCAATGCGATCTGAAACCATCACACACACCCATCCCACCGTTACTTCTCTTCCAAATCAGCGACAACCGGATCAAGACAAGCAACAAACCGTCTTTACCTAATGGATGGGATGTGTATTTGGCTTTGGCTCCCCCAGACTTAAGTCGGTTACGCGCACCTGAACTACTGCGGCTGGGCCTTGTTGATGTCTTTGTGCCCGAAAATCAGCTATCCGACGTCTTCTCCAACGCCAAACGGATGGCACTATGTCCTCCTCCTTTGACTTCTACTGCCGTTCAATTGGCCCTTGCTCTGCATCATTCTTATCCTGGTCCCGAACGTATCACTATATGGCAAAAGGAAATCAGTCAGGTCTTTGGTGGCTCAGAGGCTCCCTTGCGCAGCATCATCTCTCAGTTGAAACAAATGGATAGTCCCTGGAGTCGGAAAATTTTGGATCATTGGACATCTCTCCCACCCACACTTATCAAGGTAAGAAGAAAAAAACAAAACAACCTTGATTGTGATCATTTTCTATTTCTCTTATTTTTTTATTATTATTATTGTTATTACTCTAGGTGGTATTGAAGGCGGCTCGATTCGCACGTACCATGTCTCCTTTGGAAGTCTTAGGTTTGGAAGAACGCCTCAACCGACAATGGCGCCGCACACCAGACTACCAGCAATTTTTACGTGGTGAAACAAATTGGCAAGGATCGTTGGACGAAAAAGAAGGCGACGACGATGATGATGATGCACTTGTGGCTTTTTACTTTGATGACAAAACACAGGACATCAACAATATTGACGACGGTAAGGATGAACAGTTTGTGTATCAAATATCGGAAAAGGACCGGTTGGCGCCAGCAACGACTGAGGCTGTGTGTCCCGTGACAGGCCAACGCAGTGGAAGTAGCAACATGATGGCTGGGTGCCCAATGGCGACGCAACAGCAAGCAATGGCGGATATTGATGGTGTATGTCCGGTCACTGGTCAAAAGAGTGATGGCGAGAAAGGTGGTGCTGCTTGTCCCATGACTACCGAGCAACAACAACGACAACAATCGGCCCACGGTGTGTGTCCTATCACTGGTCAAGCTTCCTCGACCTCTTCTTCTGGTGGATGCCCATTTTCCTCTAACCAAAACAAGGACAACAATGACATCAAGACGGCTGTGTGTCCTGCTTCTGGAAAATCCAATGGAACTTGCCCTGCTAGCGCTGCTGAAGGTCATTGATGTGCGGACGGTTTCGTTTTAGTATAGTATTTGCATCTATCTGGTATAGATCTCCATTATATTATTATTATTATTATTATTATCACTTGTATTATGTATTAGTATTTTTATTTTATTTTATTTTTATATATTTGACAATAAAAAATATCTTATTTCATGATATATTTTTTTTATTTGATTCGATGGAAATTGGAAAATGTGTCCAAGGGGGGAGGGGAGAACTTTTGTATCAATTTATTTGAATGGTATGGTGTATGTTTTTTATACCATTATTATTAGAGGGGATGAATGATGACGGTCGAAAAAGGATGGGTGGAACATTTTATACAGCTAATGTACGTGTAGAAAAAGAGATCTCTGTTGCCATGTTTTTTGTGTGACCCTGCGATTGGCGGAGTTTGCATATTTTACAAAAATCAAGCCATAATCGGATTTTCTATTTTCTTTTCCTCTTCTTCTTTGACACCTGAAAATAAAAAAGACCCTGAATGAACCGATTTACAAGTTCTCGTCATGGCGTGACTTTAAAGCAACACTGGACCACTATCCAACGACAATGTATTACCATAGTCTCTCGGCGCATGTCGTCCTCTGTCAAAATCAACATTATCCATTCATCCGATATTACTACTGCTTCTCTTCAACATTGCACTATTCCATTGTTTGGAGGCACTCGGCAGGTAAGCGAGAACTGGAATTTTTGACCCTGGTACTTTATTGAAAAAAAAAGAATACTCATGTTGAACTTGTTGCTGATCTGATGTATCTTTTTTTTTTGTCCCTTTAGATGTCCACTACTCAAGAAGCCATTGATGCTACTGAACAACACCAGGTAATGAATCAAAAAACAAAAGGATAAATGGGTCAGTATTAACCGTCTATTTTTTTTTTCTTTTAGGCTGAAGTACTTGCTCACAACAATCAAGGGGTTTGCCCATTCACTCTGAACCGAGCCTCCAAAATGAATGCATTGGATTTTAATATGCTAAGGACTATCACCCCTGAACTCAAGGTAAGGTAAAGAAGAAAAAAGTTTGTTATCATTAGTGCCAAGTGAATTGACCACTACATGGGTTTTTTTTATGATCGGGGATGATGGATCGATCCATGCGTTTATGTAGACGTGGGAAAAATCGGACTTGGCCAAAATCATTATCGTCAAAAGTGAACCTGGTGCTGCTTTTTGTGCTGGTGGTGATGTGAAAAGTAAGTGAAAAAAAAAACGACCCTTATGTTGATAATAGGTGTTGATTTCCTCCTTCTTCTTCTTTCTCTATCTGAAATAGCTCTGTTTGGATATGCTTTGGATGGTGAACACGAAAAAGCGGTTCAATTCTTTAGAGAACAATACCAATTGGATCACATCATTTCTACGTTGGATACTCCCTGCATTACTATAATAGACGGTGTGACCAGTTAAGTTGGAACCAAGTGCCATGAAAAAATAAAACAAAAAAAACGATGTTACTAACATTTTTTTTTTTTTTTGGATCTCTTTATAGTGGGTAGTGGTGTTGGTCTTTCAGCCCATGCTGCTTTCCGGATCGCTACAGAAAACACACTATTGGCTATGCCTGAAACCAAGATTGGCTTCTTCCCTGATGTAGGTAGCAGCTTCTTCCTACCTCGCTTGGATGGTCAATTAGGTATTTATCTCGGACTGACTGGCAAACGGTTAAAGGCGACGGACGTCTTTTATTCTGGTATAGCGACACATTATGTCCCTAGCGCTCGCCTCAAAACATTGGAATCCCGGCTGGTGAACTGGAAACCCCTAGGCATGATGATGTCAATGTTGTGATTGAAGAATTCTCGGGCGAATTGGATCAAACGACTCCTTATTCTTTAAATGGTGATATCCGTGCTGCTATCGATCGGTAAGTACCCTTCCCCTCCCTCAAAATAAAAAATAATAATAATAAAAGATATAATTACTCCCCTCTTCTTCTTCTTTAACATAGATGCTTCAAATACAGTACCGTGGAGGAAATTGTGGATGCTGTCCAAAAAGAACAAGATGCCAAACCATCGTGGACACAAGAAACCCTCAAATCGCTGAATGCCATGTCGCCGACATCACTCAAGGTAGCCTTACACTCTCTCCGCCGCGGCCTTGACCTATCTATTGCCCAGTGCTTCCAGATGGAATTCCACTTGGTACAAAAATTCATCCGGGGTCAAGATCTGTTTAAAGGGGTACACAAGACCATGGTGGTACGTGGCCAACCCGTTGAATGGCAACCCCCCACTCTCGAACATGTAGATTATCAAGCTATCCTCACCAATTACTTTGATACTCCCTCCCCCGAGACTTTGGTCATGGTCTCGCCCAAAGATTTCACCCACTACCCACACCGCCACTACGCTTTGCCCTCCGAAGACGATATCAAGCAGGTTGTAACCGGGGAAGCCGCTGACACTGGAAACTTTGCCATGACGCGTGACGAAATCATCGACTACATGGTTCGGGTCCGCAATGGCAAACATCGTGCCAAGAAAAAGGTCGTAGAAGTCTTGTTACGGAAAACCGAGGTGATGGCACATCAAGATGGACATACTTTGAAATGGATTGATTAGATTAGATTAGATTATACTTTTTGACACTTTTTTTATCAATAAAACATCCTCATTATCAATTTTATTTTTATATATTTTTATTCGGGGAAGGAGGTGCGGGACTATGATTAGGCTGTAGGGATTTGTTGTGGACAGGTAGGGAAAGACCAGAAGGATTTTGCGGGGTAGTGTACGTGTGTGCAGGGTGAATGGTGACCAGGTGATCGGCATTTGAGATATATTGGGGGAACTCAGCAGGCGGGCCACGTTCGTAAAAAAAAAAAAAAAAAAAAAAAAA
>JAFHAR010001968.1:14526-38137 GCA_019677225.1 Absidia healeyae | reverse complement strand
TCCATCATTCCCCTTACAGCCAGCAATTCCGTATACCATCAAAGCCCCCCCCCCCACACAACCCACACAGATCCTCATGTTTTTTTTCTCCAACACGTTCTACACAAATACAGCTATCATCATTGTCAACCCACATCGACCCCCCCCCATTTCCTGGTAACAATATCACCCCGTACAACAATCGACAAAAAGCATATAAAAAATAAACAGTAAGACAAAGATTTTTTATTCCAGTAAATGAATTCAAACTATCAAATTTAAGCCTTGTTACCAGCCTATAAAAAAAAAAAGAAAAAAAAAGTCAGTAAATGATACCAGTGTCATCGTTTTCACATGTTTTGATAAGCCTACCTTTTGGAATCGGAAGCGAGGGGGAGGGGCACGGTTGCGACGGCTGACGACAGAGCGGACACGGACAACACGAGCGTGGATAGCGCAAGAAATACAGTAGTGTAACTTGACGTACAACTTGGGGATGGCGTATTCTTCGTAGATGGAAGCTTCTTGAAGATCACGGACAGCAGCAGCTTCGACCATGTTGCGGATAGTGAATCTCTTGATAGCCTTGTCCTTTATCGCGTTTGAAGAATAATAAGAGTAATAGAAATAATAAGAATAATAAGAATAATAAAAGGGGTGAATATGAGATCAATGTGTCAGTAATAAGTATGAATGTTTTGACTTACCTTGGGGCAACAACGGTAACAGTTGATGCAGCGAACAAACTTGTTGTGACCACGACCGTGCTTGTTACGTCCGTTGTTTCTTCTCTTGCAAGTCTAATTGGTATCGTATAAAAAAAATAAAACGGGTGTCAGCGTACGTTTCATGTATCTATCCATCCATCCATTTTAGTATCCATCGAATAATCCATCCATCCATTTCAATATCGTTTCGTTTGTTCAGTTTGTTGGTCTATACACACTCGTTCCTATGTTTTTCATCCTTACCATATTGATATGATTAGAGGAGGTTGTAAAGAGAAAGAATCTATCCACAGGCCGCCCAGGGAGCCTTTTTTTTGTTCCTCGAAACAAATTTAATTGCCGACAGCGGACATTGAAATTGTTTACCTTGGAATTTCAGTTGACAATTTAGTACTCCCTTCTTTTTTTTATATTTTGCAGAACCTCCTTGATGGCTAACCTTTGTAAGTGTCAATATTTGATAGAAAACCTTCATGTTCTGCAACAACGAACTGACCATTCTCTTTATATATTAGTGAAACCTTCATATATTTCTGTAGGGAAAAAACGGAAAACTAAACACAATGCCGCTTTAGATCAGATCCTTTTGTCTGACGATGATGATATATTGCCAGTTGCCAAGAAGTAAGTATGGAAATATTTATTTGGTTTTATTTTTATTTTTATATATAACCTTTTTATTTTATAGATCCGAGATGAAGTCAACAACTCTGCCGGGACAGATACTGAATACACCTGATGAACAACGGCGAAGGGAAATGCGATCTCAACGATTTCTTCAAGATCAACCAACCAAGAAACCTGTTGACGCAGCAAACAATATGGTCGTATTGGAGGTAAGGAAAATATATTATTAAAATGAATTGGTGTTATTTATCAAGTGACTAAATTATGTATTATTGACCTAAATTAGGAAGGGGGCGATGTTTGGCAATATGCGGCGGTGATGGGGACCAGTACAAGTATAGAAAAACCTTACTTCCGCTTGACATCAGTAAGTAGCGACAGTTATTGCAAGATTGAATGAATAGGAATGGAATATTGAACGAAACTTCTTTTGTGGCGGGTGGTTGGGTGAAAACAGGCGGCGGATCCAGAAACAGTCAGATCATTACCAATACTTGAAAAAACTTACAAACATCTACGGAAAAAGTGGAGGAAGGAACACAACTACTCTTACATTTGCGAACAATTCAAATCTATGCGGCAAGACTTGACAGTAAGTGGAATGAAACTATGATGACAGAAATAGTTTGTACTGGTTTGTATGTATCTCATTGGTATCACTATTTATTATTATGCAAACTTAGGTACAGTGCATTAGGAATGAATTTACAGTCAAGGTTTATGAAACTCATGCAAGGATTGCTTTGGAAAAGGTAAGTCAGTCTTTTTTTTTTTGGATGACATATTGATTAAAGATACTCTTTGGAATTGGGTTTGACTTAATACCAGGGTGATTGCTCTCAATACAATCAATGTGGCAGTCAACTGAAATACTTATATGATCAAGGCATACGTGGGAACAGGGAAGAATTTACGGCTTATCGATTACTTTACTTTTTACATACTCAAAACTGGGCAGGTAATAATAAATATAGCAAACAATCCATTCAGATACACATGAAATTTATGACTCAAACATGGTGTCACGCTTTTTATTTGTTATTTATTATATTTATTAGACATCAATTCGTTGTTGGGGGAAATCAAGAAAACAGGGGAACAACATTCGGCGTGTGTCGATCACGCGCTAAAGGTACGATCAGCTTTGGCGACAGGGAATTATCATCAACTATTCAAATTATATCAAGAAGCTCCTAATATGGGTGGTTATTTGATGGATCAGTTTATTGAAAGGGAAAGGATACAAGCTTTACTGGTCCTCTGCAAATCGTAAGTTATTGGGGGGTGGGCGCCTGTGTAACATAATTGAAATGTATCATCCTTTTTTTTAAAGGTATCAAATGGGAATTCCTGTGGATTTTATTTTACAAGAACTTGGATTTGAAAATATCAAAGATCTCGTACTTTTTTTCAAGAAATATGGCATACCAAGGGACCGCAAGACTCCTTCGAACGTTGATACCAAGGGCGCACTATGTGTTATTCAAGAAGCAAGCAAACGATTTACTCGGGTGGATATCAAGGGACAAGTCTGATCATATTATCATAGTCACGATTCTGCAGTTGAAATCAAATCAAAAAAACTTCCTTTTTTTATTTTTTTTTATTGTTTTATCCCTTTTTCCCTTCCCCAAATTTTCTATCTCCTCCTTCTTTTATTTTTTATTTTTTATCACTATCATAGACAATAAAATAGCAAGCAGGTTTTTATCTTACATTATATTACTTCTTCCTCCGTACCATGGTTGATCCTACTTTAGATGATGTCAAATCAACAAAACCGTTGCCATCGATCAGTAACACCGAAAACAGCGATGAACTATGTAAGTTGTTAGATATTGATTCATTATTATATTCTCTACTCACACCTTTTTTTTAAAAATTCATCTTTAGTCCATCCCCATACCCTTACTGCCCTACTTGTCTTACTCGCTTGGCTATTTTATGCTGGTATCCGAACCAACAACGAAGATACTGAAAACAGTGTGAAACTTGGCATCCTGGCTGCTATTTGCTGTTTCGTCTTTATTGGCATGTTACAATTCCGTGATGGTCCCTTTGTCCGTCCCAGTATTCCGTTTTGGCGTGCCGTCTTCAGTCTTAGTGTATTGTATCAACTCTTCTTGGTCTTTATGTTATTTTTGGTAAGCGCGAAATCAATCCCAAAAAGATAGGCTGATCCGTTTTGATTTGATTATACTGACTCTCTCTCTCTCTTACTATTACATCATAGAACAAAAATGATGCCCGCCAATTCTTGACCTACTTTGATCCTGGGTTAGGGATTGAATTACCTGAACGATCATACGCGGGAAACTGTGAAACGTCGTGGTCAAATATCATGGTAATATGATTGGATGAAAATCAGTGGCAAGAATGAAGCGGGAAGACTAACGATAGATATCTTCTTTTTATATTTATATGGGGATAGGATCAAGTGGATATATTTGTGGTAGCTCATGCTCTTGGATGGTACGGTAAGGCTATGATTGTCCGTGATTATTGGCTTTGTTGGATATTATCGGTTGCTTTTGAACTATTAGAATACTCTCTGGAACATCAATTGAACAACTTTGCTGAGTGTTGGTGGGATCATGTAAGTATATAAAAGTGGATCGATACAGGTAACAGAAAAGTATACTGATTCGTTTTATTCTCTCTATTGGATATGATTTGTAGTGGATTTTGGATGTGCTTTTATGCAACTGGGCTGGTATCTATCTTGGTATGAAGACATGTCAGTACTTGGAAGTCAAGGTAAAAGAAAAAGAAAAAGAATGGAGGGTAGAGGCTGATTGATGTATATGATGTATGATATGCGTTTAGGAATACTCTTGGGTTGGATTTCGACAAATCAAATCTTTACGTGGAAAGGCCAAACGTGCGGTTCAACAATTCACACCAAAAGATTGGACTCGCTTTGAATGGCAAGCAACATCTAGCCCCAAGAATTATTTTGGTACAGTTGGATTTGTGATGGTGGTAAGTGAAAAAAGAGGACAGAAACACAATCTACAAAACTGATCATATGTCTTTTGTTCTTCTTCTGTAGTTTCTGCTATGTGAATTGAATTGCTTTTATTTAAAGGCATTGTTATGGGTACCTCCTGAACATCCTTTGAATACCTACCGATTGATTCTGGCCTTCCTCTTTGCCCTTCCAGGAACTAGGGACTTCTATCAATATATCTCAGATAGGTAAGAAAAATAACAAATAATGTATATGTGGGGTAAAAGCGAAAAAATCTTAATAGCTAATATCTTTTTATTTTTTATTTCTCAATAGTAATGCCAAACGTCTTGGTGTCCATGCCTGGCTCTTTATTTGTAACATAATGACCGAAACTCTCATTTGCCTCAAATTTTCGGAGAATGAATTTACTGTCCCTGCTCCAATGTTTGTCAAGGTCGCTTGGTCCATTGTCATGTCTTTCCTGCTGGTGGTCTTCCCCCTGTGGCGGTTTGTCCTCTCTCCCAAAAAGAAGGTAGCTGGTGGCAAGGATGAATGATGGCTTAGTTCAGTTTAGTTTAGTTTAATTATATAGTATATTCTTCCCCTGCTATTTCTTTGTCATGCACTTCACATTGTATATTTTTTGTTTATTATTTTATTTTTATTTACTTCAATGTACACAACATATACTTAGAAATAAAGACATCTTCTTTTTTTTTATTCTTTTTTTTTTATAGGATCGTACAGTAGCCAAAAGTAACCGATCCCTCGGGAAACATTGAAATCCACTGCAAAAACTTTATCTTGAAATTCATTTGTCCGACTTTATAAATTTCAAATCCAGGCTTTTTACTTTTTGGGCACCTTCCTCTTCCTTTTTTTTCTCTCTTCTTTACAGAATATATATATATATATATATTTACCCCACAATGGTCTCTCATTGTAACTATATGGTAAGACTACACTATGAATATTATTACTACTAACTTCTTTGAACTCACCTTCTATCTTTTTTTTTTATTCTTCTTCATATAGCTTCCTTGGGAGGGTGGAGACTTTATACCCTGTTTTCACCAAACGTAATTACAAAAAACTGTGTAACAAATATTACCTCCCCTTTTTATATATTCTTTTCCTAACTGCATCTATCTTTTTTTCAACATTATAGGATTCTTGATGGTGTCCTGCCATTACTGACATTGTTAGTCTCACTAGCTTTCATTGTGGCCACAATTATTCGACGACAACGCAGGCTTCATTCTGGTGCTCTTTATACTCCTCTCATCAACAACAAAGCTAGATCAACTTATGGATCCACTAACGACAATATCATTCATGCTGATCAAACCGATGCTCTTTGCCCTTCCTCTTCCTCTTCTGATTCATCAGTAACAGCCAATGGTCAGTGGCACCAACCAATGGTACGAAAAACATGGCATGCTTGCACGTGGATTCGGGTGGTGGTGTCTCTTGCTCAATGGTTATGTTGTCTTCTTGCAGTGACCCGACTCAAAGGCGGTAACTATATTCTGGACAGTGCAGTTGAAGGAACGGATCCAAGTTTACTCATGTGGAGCTATGAAATTCGATTGGCTTTCTGGGTAAGCAAAAAAAAAGGGGGGGTGTATGGCAAGTGTTCCTCGTCTATATGATGATCATCTTTTCAACTCACATGCATTGTTTTTAGGCTTACACTTCAGTGCTTGTATTTTATACTCGGTTTTATGGCGATGATCTGTTTATGGACAAGATGATGAATCACCTGAATGGACTATATATGATTGATTTTACCCTTCGTCTTTTAGATGTTCGATCCTTCCTCTTGGTACATGACATTGAATTCGGTGCCTCGATGGGGTATGGTTTTTCCGCGACTAGCTTCTGTCTGGGTTTCATTTTATTGGTGGTCATCATCAACGAAAAACCTTTTACTACACCAATGGTTCCTGTGGTGTCTGATTCGGTAAATATACAGAAAAAAAAATGTCGGGGTTTAGGGGGTGGTAAGGATAGAAGAATACTATTTACTGATTTGGCCATTTTTGACTCTTTAGGGTAGAGTGGTGTCAGGGGAACAATGGGCCACCATCTATTCCAAATTCATGTTTAGTTGGGTCGATGCAATGATGAAAAAAGGCTGGGAAAAGACTCTCAATGATGAAGACTTGCTGGATCTACCGGACGAAAATCGAACACACAGCACATTGTCCTCTTATCGATTGAACTATAGGTGGAATATGGGCTGGTCCATCCTGCGTACATTCAAGGGACCTCTTTTGATCCAAAGCGGGTATAGTATGGTATGGTCAATTGCCATGTTTGGTCCTCCTTATTTTTTAAACAAGATCATCAAGTTTATCGAAAACGCCGATCCCGATCATCAAGTCTCTGTCTTCACTGCCTTCTTGTACGTTTTGGGTCTCTTTATCACCTCTTCTGCTCAATCTTTGGCATATCAGCAAGCTCTATATATTGGCCGTACCTTGGGCATCCGTATCCAATCCATCGTCATTGGTGAAGTATATAGCAAGTCATTACGGCGTCGTGATAATACTGGTGTGTCTACAAAGGATGCTGATATCTTGGCTGAAGGAAACTCGAAAGGAAATGTGAACAACTTATTATCTGTTGATGCTCAAAAACTTGGTGATGTTGCTGCATACGTAAGTAGATAAAAAATATGAAAAAAAACCGCTAGAGCCGAAATACTGATATATGTTACATTGTTTTGTTATAGGCCTTTTACTTCTACTGCTTCCCTATTCAAGTGGCTGTTTGCGTTTGGAGCTTGTACAAATTACTTGGTGTGGCTTCATTATACGGTGTCTTTGTGATGATTATCTCCCAACCTGTGACATACTACATTGGCCGACGATTCCAACGGGGCCATCAAAAAGTGATGAGCTGCACTGACAAGCGTATCAAGTTGATGAACGAACTATTGAATGCCATCCGAATTGTCAAATTCTTTGCATGGGAAAAGGAATTCAGGCAACGTATTGTGGCGGCCCGTGATGTCGAACTCAAGGCCATTCGATCTCGACTTTACAACTATATGTGGATGGGCAACGTTTACTTTTTGATTCCGGTGATGATCATGGTCACGGTCTTTTATGTCTACACCAAAACATTCATGCTCACAGCCTCCACCGCATTTACAGCCTTGGCCTTATTCAACACCTTCAAAGCCATCTTTGACGAACTACCAGCCATTACATCGTTTGTGCTCCAAGGCAATGTCTCTTTACGCCGTGTTGAAGACTTTTTGATGGAAGAAGAAGTCGACGAAAACCGTACCTCTGTCCACCCCACCGTCAATATTGGATTTGTCGACAATGCAAGCTTTGGCTGGGAAAATCCTGCGGAGGGTCAACCTGTAGTAGCGACTTTGGAACAACTCAATCTGTCCTTCCCATTGAACAAGCTCTCCCTCATTTGCGGCGCTACTGGTTCTGGTAAATCCGCACTCATTGCTAGTTTACTTGGTGAAACTTACTGTCTTTCTGGTGGTGCTGTCTTGCCTCGCAAACCTCGCTCTCCTCATCGCATTATTGGTGGTGCTTCTTCTGGTATTGCGTATGTTGCTCAAACTGCGTGGCTGCAAAACATGAGCATCCGGGACAACATTCTTTTTGGACTGCCCTATGATGTTGACCGCTACAACAATGTGCTTTACATGACTGCTTTGACAAAGGATTTGGATGTTTTGGAATATGGTGACTCGACGGAGGTTGGTGAAAAGGTACGCAGAAAAAGAAAAAAAAATCTATCCATCTGCTTTGTTATTAACTGATTATTTCACATGTAGGGTATCAGTTTATCTGGTGGACAAAAACAAAGGTATAAAAAAAAGGGGCAGACAGAGACGAAGACAGGATTAGGTTATCTCATTATCATTATTATTTTCTTTTATTTAGAGTGGCCATTGCTCGTGCTGTTTATTCTCAAGCCGATATTGTCATTCTCGATGATTGCCTTAGCGCTGTGGATGCTCATACTGCAAAACATATCTACGAACACTGTTTGACTGGAAAATACATGAAGCATCGTACCGTCATTCTTGTCACTCATCACGTCGGACTTTGTATTCGGGCAGCTTCTTATGTGGTGGCTATGAAGGATGGTAAGGTGGAATCATCAGGATCGCCTGTCGAGATGATCAACTCTGGTGTTTTGGGTGAAGACTTCAACCTCATCAAGGATATTGAAACTGGAAACGAAGCCGAAGCTGAAGAAGGTCCTATCCCAGATGTACCTGTCAACCGGTTGAATGCAGCAACTCAACAAGATGGTCATAGAAAGCTCACAAAGGACGAACAACGTGCTGAAGGCGGCGTGAAACTCTCTGTCTATCAAGCCTATATCAATGCATCTGGTGGCTACTGGTTCTGGGGTCTCATTTTGTTGCTCTTCTGTCTTGCGCAAGGATCTGTGGTTGGACAAGATTATTGGATCAAGGTGTGGACTTACGCATACGGAAATGGATCAGTGAACGATGATGGTGCTTCAACTCAATCGGTTGGTGACCATTCTTTATTGAAACCCGCTTATATCAATGTGACATATTACCTCACGATTTATTTTTTGATTGGTATGCTTGCCCTGTTGATGACGACCCTGCGCTCTCTCGTACTCTTTACTGGCTCTCTGCGTGCTTCTCGTCGTATGCATATGGAACTGCTGGACCGAATTTTGAATGCAAAGGTTCGCTTCTTCGATACCACACCCCTTGGTCGTATTGTGAATCGCTTCTCCTCGGATTTGGAAACGGTCGATCAAGCAGTGGCGCCCTCTCTGACCTTCCTTTTGTACAGTATCATTGCAACGGCCTATGTGGTGGGTTTGATTACAACGATCACGCCGACCTTTATCATCCCTGGCGTCTTTGTGGCCTTTTTGTTCTGGCGTATTGGCAACTATTATCTCCGATCGTCCCGCGACATGAAACGCTTGAACTCTGTCACACGAAGTCCCATCTATGTCCAATTCAACGAAAGTATTAGTGGGGTAGCAACTATTCGTGCCTATGGATCCGAAACCCGCTTCATTGAAGAAAACTGCAGAAAGGTCGATAGCAACAATAGGCCGTTTATTTGGATGTGGGCTACCAACCGCTGGCTTCATTGTCGTGTGGATGTGCTCGGTGCATTTGTCGGATTCTGCACCGGCTGTGTCCTGATTCTCTCTCGCTCTTGGGTCGACCCTGGTTTGGCCGGTTTGTCCCTCAGTTATGCCCTCACATTCACGCATCATATCTTGTGGATCGTTAGGTGCTATGCCTTGAATGAAATGAACTGGTAAGATTGCCCCTCCCCACCCCCACCCCCAAAAAAGGCTAAGCGTTAAAATATCATTTATTTTTAGTGTATCTATCGAACGAATTGAAGAATACTTGGGAGTTGATCAAGAATCCGATTCAACATCACTGGTGCACCAAGAATGTCCTCGTCCTAGCTGGCCTGATGCGGGTCATGTCAAGGTCGAAAATCTGGTCATGCAATATTCTCCTGAAACGCCTGTTGTCCTCAAGAATATATCCTTTGAAACAAAACCACGACAGAAGATTGGTATTGTGGGTCGCTCAGGTTGTGGTAAGTCAACGCTCGCCTTGTCACTCTTCCGCTTCATGGAACCTACAAGTGGTCGTATTGTGATTGATGGTGTGGATATTTCTACCTTGGATTTGAAGGACTTGCGTTCTCGATTGACGATTATTCCCCAAGATCCAACCCTTTTCAGTGGTACCTTGCGTAGCAATTTGGATCCCTTCAACCTGCATGATGATGCCGAACTCTGGGCCGCCATCAAACGATCTCATTTGGTGGACAACGACACGGATGATCATGCTGCCAAATCCGATAGCCGTAACAGCAGCAGCACGAACGACGCAGTGGTCAGCTTGGACGCCGTGGTACTCGAAAATGGATCCAATTGGTCTCAAGGACAACGTCAACTGATCGCTCTTGCACGAGCCTTGGTCAAGAAATCCTCTTTGATTGTATTGGATGAAGCCACCTCGTCTGTCGACTTTGAAACCGATCAAAAAATTCAACAAACCATCCGCTCGGAATTTGGCCAATCCACTCTCTTGTGTATCGCTCATAGACTGATGACGGTCGTTGAATTCGACGCTATTCTGGTACTTCGTGATGGTGAAATCAAGGAATATGATAGGTAAGTGAAGAACAAAGAAAAAGAAGAAGAAAAAAGAAACCCTAGGTTATCTGATTTATGATCATCCCTTATTGACTCATCATCTTCTTATTAATATTATTCTTCCTCTAGTCCTTTGACATTGATCTCCAATCCTCACTCGTTGTTTTACAAGATGTGTAAGGACTCGGGTGAATTTGATCAGTTACTTGCCTTGGCACAGAAATCATTGGCGGTGTAGTGATATTTATTGTAGTATAGTCATCTCTTTCTCTCTCTCTCTAGTTTTTTATGGTATTTTAGTGTGGTATCTCTCTTTTTTTTTATTTTTATCTTCATCTTCAATAAACAATCATAGACTTCTTGAAAACATATTCTTTATATTGCCACGGCTTGAAAAAATTGTGTATGTGTATGTGCGGGACTATGGTAATGAAAGGGGGATTTCATCCTGTAGGGGTCTGTTGGTTTGTAGAAAATAGAAAAGTTTTTTTTTAGGTATAAAAAATGTAGAGTCAAGTAATAAACGAGATTTCTGATATGGTTTTATTTGTGCTGACCATCCTGTTTTTTATAAGAAAATGCTTTGCTTGTTTTTACG
This sequence comes from Absidia healeyae, assembly GCA_019677225.1. Taxonomy (NCBI): domain Eukaryota; kingdom Fungi; phylum Mucoromycota; class Mucoromycetes; order Mucorales; family Cunninghamellaceae; genus Absidia; species Absidia healeyae. Next base: position 27,096 of record JAFHAR010001968.1, on the reverse strand, counting down.
CCCCCCCTTTTCCATATAGGGTCGTGATGAATACATTCTATGCTTTAGGAGACGATATGTCTGTGTGGATATTTGCAAACTCCGAATAATTCAAACGCCGATTTCGACATGAGAGTTAGTATTTCGAAGTCCGATTTTTCTCAAGGCGAGTGATATATAAACACCGCCACTGGAAGTATTTAAACGCCGCTCATGTGGCCTAGTGATTACTATCTAACACTACAGGGTCACCGTTGAATATCATTTTGGTTTGTTGTTGGGCATGAACGATAGACAGGAAAAAGATAATCAGGTTCGCAAGTTGTGGTGGGATCCTGGTGGCCAAGAAATATATATCATGCACATATATTTTTCAAATTTGAATTGCGTGCGACCGGGCAGAGGGATCAGTTTTGTATGAACTACAATCAGGGTTCGTCCATAAGCACTTTACCTAAGCCAAAAGAAATAAAAATAAAAAAGAGACACAGATCATTGATACAACAAAGACAACAGACAATAGACAATATAAAAATGTGTTTGACAATTTGGATTTTTATTGGTACAACTGACTGTGTGTGTGAAGGGGAGGGTGGGGACATGAGTGAATCAAGATAAACTAGTGGCAACAAATAAATAAAAAAAGCAGTTATCGTAATATAAATATATCTATATATAAAGAGTGAGGTGTATGTATATATAATGTATTTGAGAGAAGGAGTGAGGGGTAACTAAAAACTAAACGTGACGAGACTTGATGGAGTTTTCAACTACAAGATGATCACCAGTTGTATATATATTGCTAATGGCTGCTTGACGTTTGACCACCTGCAAATCGCTTTCACCCTTTTTCAACAGATGAGCAATGACGTTAGGATCGGCTTCGTTTTGGTGGGTTCGGAATGCATCTCTGGATCGACGAACAGCATAGGCTCTAAAATTGTAAGAGGAGAATTTGTTGCCATGTCGTAAAAGGTCACGGTATAATGATAATGCTTGAGATCGTGCGTTGGCCATGTTGTTGTTGTTGCTGTAGGATAAAGTTGTTTGTCGTTTTCTATTACAATGTAAGTCGAGAAAAAAAGATATAAACAAGTATACTATTTTTTTTCCCTCCGCTGCCGGGTAAATTTCCAAGCGAGGCAAATCTAGTTTTAAAACGCCGACAGCACACTAAAAATAGCTTGGATAATGCCATTAAAATGGATATCCATTGATTGTTTTGAGGAGGTATTGGTTTTGGTGGATGACGCTGATAATAATGAAGATGAATGTGGTATGTGAGTATTAAGTAAGGGAGGGAGGAAAGGGGGGGGGGTTTAAAAGGTCAACCAAATATTTTGTCGTTTTTTGCTATCGGCACGGTGTACACAGTACGCACCACAAGAAACTAATACCCCTTTTTACGTTACAAGACTGCTAAGAACAGCGTCATCCCCATATGGTAAAATTTCACGTTGAGAAAAGCTTATTGTTTAAATGATTTTGTGCGTACACCTGACCTGCCAGTTATTACATTATAGTTTCCTCCAAATATAAGGGGTAAAGAAAAAAGAGAATGGTATTATAATAAGGATGTCGTCAAAATAATAGAAGAGAAATAAAATACACGAGCTAAAATAGAAACCCTGGAAGCACATGGCCCCATTCATATTTATCAGTCATTAAGGACAATATGGAAAAAAAGTGATCGTTAGCGTAGTTTCAAAAACACACACGCACACATCACACACACAGTGTAAAACCCATCAAATAACGACCATAAAAAAAGTTTTCTTTTTCTAAAAAAAGAATTAGCCAATATTTAGTTTTCTTTTTTTCTTTTTTTTTTCTTTCTCTCTTTCTTTCTTGTACATACCTTTTTTTTTTCCTTTTTTTTATTTATGGCGAATGGTTCAGACATTATTCGACGCTGATCAACCCCTTGCAAAGCAAACAACGGTGACTTACAATCTTCAACCTTCGCAGCAGCTTGGCAATATTCAATCTGTCCTAGCTTCAAGAAAACGAAGATCAAACGTACTGTTGTCATCGTCCTCATCTCCTGTGTGTATTCCCGCTGACTCCAAGAATGACGTTTGCAAGAAACAAAGGCATGTGTATGACGATGTGTATAATGGATTACCTTCTCCTCCTGTGGAGCGCTCACTGGACGAATTCCCAGCAATGTCACTAAGCAAATCGAACCATAGCCCACCTTTGACCCCAAACACTGCCTTCAGTAGATGCTCATCCGTTACCACCGAAACCAACAGCAACAAGAACAATGGCCCTCTTCCGGAAGAAAAGGAGGATGGTTTATTATCAACAAAAGATATCAAGTCGAAACTGGCAGCCTTACGGGAAGAAAAACACAACATGTTTCAACTCTTGAAGCGACTGGTCGAACAAGATGAACAACAACAACAGCAGCAACAGCAACAGCAGCAGGCCGAAAAAGAGGAACAACCCCGTCAGGAATCCGAACTACAGGCTGGAGGCCAACAACAGCAAAATCTTAGAAAGAAGAAGACAAGTCGGTGGTCGTCACCCGCAGTATCACCTTCTACGTACCAACGTTCATCTCCGTTATCTCGACACCAAGTCAACAGCAACTTCACTACATCAAGGCATACAGCAGCATCAGTATCAGCATCTTCATTCCATACCCATGCCGGGTCTCATATGTATCTTGGTGGACAGCAATCTACTCTTCATCGTCCTCATCACCCGCCTTACTTGTATTGAACCGTCTTCCTCTTCTCCCCCTCCCCCTTATACATACACACAAGCACACACATTTATATATATATTTATATAGTTATTAGTATTTTTTCTTTATTTTATTTTCCCCTCTCCATCCCCTCCCTCTGTGCCCTTTTTTTTTCTATTGTGTACATGTATATATTAGAAAATAGTGTAGTGTTCACCCTCCCCCTTCCTCTTCCTCTTCCACTTCTTCCTCTCTTCTCTTATCTCCTTACTCCTACCTCTCTCCTTAGTTTTGTATATCCATTGTGTATTTTTATCAATCATCTTCTCTTTTTTACAATAAAATGTCTTTTTTTTTTTTACCATCAATGTTTTGAAATGTGAAATATCTGTCATCCAATATTATGTTTTGTCTTTTTGCTTATTATTAGGTTTTTACCATGTCCAATAACAATGTCTTTGATTATTTTATTTCTTACCACCACGCTAGACGATATCGGTTTGAGAATAATTGAATACCGAAGAAAAAGCAACAACAGCGTAAATTTAGAACCTAGAAGCATTGTCACAAACTAGGTTGATCACTGCATAAAAAAGAATGGTATAGGCATCATCATCGTCATCAAGTATATAGAAAAACACATCAGTTGGGTCAAGTGTGATGATATATAGTGAAGTTCTTTATTCATTCATACATACAAAAAGTAAAATAAATAAAAAGAGTCAATGGGTATTGTGTGTGATATACAGTAGAGTTCTTTATTGATAAGACATAAAAAAGGGGGATGGGAATAATAATAATACAAAAGGTAAAAAGATGTACACTAACACTAATTTTAATAGTATGAGATGGGGGAAGGAAGGGTGAATCAAATAGAATATATATATATATACAAAAATAGTGGGGAGATCTAATCTAAGGAGAAGAAGAAGGAACCATGGATTTTCTTGCCAGCCAACAATGGAACCGAGAGAAGCTCTTGTAGTGATCAAATTCCAATAACAGCGCTTGTACGGCAGTATCATATTCTTCATCGGTCATAGCCCAGGTAGTTGCATAATAAAGTTTCTTGTTTCGATAAGTAGCCTTTTGTACATCTTGATTGATAAACCCCAATTGTTTGCTATGGATATCATTGTGCCATTCACCAATTGGTATATCCCATGTCATATGATCCACCCAGTTTAAAAGTGACATGCCATTTCTTTTTTCAACCAGTTGATCAAACGTTGTCGTATAAAAAAAGTCCATCGCATTGGATTCCCATTCTTGTTGCATATGCTGATCGATGGCTTGTTGTATTGGTCCTGGTCGATGGTGCATCACATCACATTCTACCCATTCAATATATCCACCAGGTTTCAATACGCGTATGTTTTCTGATATCAGGTGATCCCACTCTTTTGTCGTCAATGTCGGTCCCATCGCACGTTGGAATATCCTAGTAAAAAAACAAGAAGGTGAGATTCTAAGCTATGAATCTGCTATGCTTGCCATGCTGCCAATTTTTTTGTTTCTTTTTACTCACAAGTCAATAGATTCAGAAGCAATGTTCCAAGGTTGATGAATATCCGTCTTGATGTATTCCAGATTGTTGGGTCTTCCCGTTTGTTCAGGCATGGAGCGGTGACCTATACCAATGACACGACTTGAAGGATGTTCAATAGCCATTTCAAAAGCCCATATACCATTTCCCGTATCGATATCCAATATCGTTTTTGGCTGTGAGTCCATCTTATCGATAGCACAACTGTTAGTGCCCCGTGCAATCTTTAAAAGGTAGTGCTTTAATGAAAAAAATAAAGGAATGAATATGGATTTGTCGGCATCTTTTTTTTTTCATGGTAAGCGGAGTTTACAATGTTTTTTTTCTCACCTGCCGCTTTAATCGTTCCCATTCTCGTAAATCCTCAGGGGACTTTATAGAGCTTGGCTTTTTATGGGTAAAATAAGATGTACTTGATCCCTGTGATACTTGTGATGATGATCGAGGATCAGGTTTAGGAGGAGAAGCTACTGCTGGTCGATGACTATTAGCACTACTACGACGACCTTCTTGCTTTGGTAAATTACGTTTTGCCTTGTCGATGATTCGGCTAGATTGGTTTCCCATCACAAATTTTACAGAAGTATGATAGGCACAAAAAAAAGAGAGAAGAAAGAAAGAATGCCTTCAAGATTTGGCTTCCTATCTTCGAGTTATAAATGATTGCTTTTTTTTCGGATCGATCACCGATCCGAGATCATGGTAGATCCGGTAACGTCTCTGAGTCTAATCAACCAATGACAATCATACAAAAAAGGTTTATACAGTATCCCGCATTTTTTTATTTTCTGGGTTACTCAGAAAACGATCCTACAATAAATCCCCCGAATCATGTGTTCTTTTTAACTGAGTGGAACGCTTTCAGATAGCGACTTGAATCAAAGTACCTTATTATAGATTATAGGGTTTTAATAAAGAAATAAATTACTAGACCATGATGAATTATAAAGGGGAATAAGTAATATACGTATTTCTAGAACTTGGCCTACGGAGGTTTTACTCAGACCTAACTTTGTTTTTGATTGTCCCGGTTTCTCTTTATATAGTGCTGGTATTGTCGCTATGTCAATACTACACTGATGTCATTACAATATCATTATATGCTTATCTCAAGTCAATCTGTACTTTGATAGACACGTATATTTAGAATCAATATTCATCTTGACAGGTATTAGGAATGGGACTAAATATACTGGCCCATGACCGCTATTTCCAAAAATCAAGCGTTGGCGAACTTTTTTTTGGGGTAAAAGGAGAATTGTTGGGTTTTTCCTATTTCTTGGATAGCTTTGATATGAATGGAAAACATAGAAAAGAAAATGTTCGAGACTTGTGCAAGGTGAGTAATTAGTGATCTCTTAAAAATATGAAATGATGCGGGAATTGACTGAAATTCAGGGGAAGATGGAGGGTGGTGGCGGCGGCGCGGACATTAAAATTGGGCATGAAATTAAAAGCAAACCCTAAAAACTGGACGTTCTGGTAAAGCAATACAATCAGATCTATCTGTTTTTTTTTATTCTTTCTTTTTGGGTTTGCCCCGCTCAACTACAAGCCATATGATATCCATTCTTTTATGCGCTATACGTACTAGCATGATTTTAACCAGTAAATATCACTGTTTCCTTAACGCTAATCATTATCTCGTAATCATATGATTGTAACTCAAAAATGACTCTCAAGTTAAAGTTAAAGGATAACCCAAAAGAAATGAATCCCGTCTCATTTACAATGTAAAAGCCAAAGTATTAATGCAGAGGACAAGCAAGAAAGGAGTCAGATGGGGCGGGGTTTTAATTTCTTCGCCCTCCATTTCCAAATTTGCAACTTGCCACCTTTTCCTCCTTTTTTTTAAAATTTTTTCGGTTGTGTGTTCTTCTTCTCTTTTTTCTCCAATTGACCTTTTTTTTCTATTCATTCGTTTTTTTTTTACTTTTTTGATTTATTCTCTCTATTCTCACTTTTCATCTCCTTTTTACTCTCTGGCATACTATTATCAATCATGGCTGGTACAGCTACTGATGAATTGCCGAAAACTCCCGACCTCGGTTACAAGCTGTCGTCATCCTCTCCACCTGAACCTACCACCACCAATAAGTATAGCAACATTTACCAAGATCGTGAACTTGAAGATGGTCCTTTATTTAGAGCTACACTCACACAACTGGAAAATCGAACAGGGGCTTTGAAGGCGAACGTCAAAAGACTACTGAAATCTACCAGTCAATCTTTGGAGGCAAAACAGGAATGGTTAAAGGCCGATATCAACTTTGTCGAATCTTTACGTGAAATGCCCAGCTTGGATCCTCTCTCAACACATTATCTTGATCAGGCTTGGAAGGAACTTTTGGATCAACGTGAACGACTGACCTTCTCCATGCAATCCTTATTGATCTCACCATTACAAAAGATATACGATTTGGACATTAAAACGGCGGACATTAAACGACGACAATTTGAAGACGAGAGTAAAGAATACTATGCAACGTTGTCAAAGTATCTCTCTCTCAAGACGACCAGCACTACACCAACAACATTACCCACATATATTGACACCAACTACAACAACGGTATCAGCAATAGTATGACGAATCACCCCACCAACAGCGCCACTCCCACCACCTATGCCAAGAAAAAAGAACAGCGGAAATCAATCGAACTGGAAGCCAAACACAGTGCCAAGCAACGCCACTTTGATCTCGTGAGGTTTGATTATTATAACTTTTTGATGGATTTGAATGGCGGGAAAAAAGAACAAGAGGTCTTATTCCATCTTCTCACCTATCAGCAACGAGAATATGACTTTTATCAATCGGTAGCAAAGAACCTAGCCAAATGGAAACCTGGACTAGATGAATTGGCGTCGCTTATGGCTCAAGCATCCTCAGAACAATGTTTGGTCAACAAGGAACGACAGGAAAAACGACGACAATTGGAATCAAAATGTATGAACAGTGACACTAACAATGACATGGAAACATTACAACAACAACAACAACAACAACAACAACAACATGGGACGGTGAATGAAGCTCGGTCTAGTACGTCCTCGTCGAGGGAACCGCCAAAAGGACAACAACAACAACAACAACAACAACAACAACCAGCATTACCTACCTCTCCTCGATCTCAAATGTCATTCATGGATGCTGTCAGTATGACCAGCTCTTCATCGGCGTCCTGTTTATCTCCTGGAGGCTATCGCTCATCTATGGATCCTTCGACTTATTCCTCTTCCTCCAATGCAAGAACAAGCGGAGACGGCGGTGGCGGTGGCGGTGGCGGCAATATGGATGACTCGGACCAAGACGACGGCGACGACGACATGGATCAAGTGGTGAATCGACGCAAGGAAGGCTTTTTATTCTCACCAGCAAGACCAACCAAATCCAATCCGGCTACAGGCAGCATCTGGCACAAACACTGGTCAGTCGTCAGCGGTGGGCAACTCTTTGAATACAGCAATTGGAAGAAACATCTGGAAACGCACCATGAACCGATCAATTTACGATTTGCCACGGTCCGGGAAGCAAGAAATAGCGATCGGCGGTTCTGTTTTGAAGTCATCACACCTCAATACAGTCGGGTCTATCAGGCGACATCGCAAGACGACATGCATAGTTGGATTCAATCGATTTGCAATGCCATCGAAAGCGCTTTGAATGGTGAAAGCCCATCTATGGTGAACCTTCCTTTGGACAACAGTACATCGACTTCCACTGTACCGATTCCGATCGTTCGCTCGACACATACTGGAGTGGTGATGGACGACCACGACGACGATGACGACTCTGTTAGCGGCAACAACAACAAAGCGTTACTGGACCGTGCTACCAATAATGGTGATGGGAATCGAAGGAAATCGTGGAAAGATCATGGGCGGTCGTTGACGGTGGCACTGAATGGGTTACGGCGGAAGAAAAACAACGGTAACAATAACAATACGACGCATCATGACAAGGACGGTTTATCATCACCTCCACCACCACCACCAGCAGCAAACCGACAATCAATGGATGGATTGGCATCTACCACCAAAGGGGTTCAAGGAAATCTCTTATCGGTGTTACGGAAAAATCCAAGCAATTGTTACTGTGCCGATTGTGGGGTTAAGAATCCAGAATGGTGCTCATTGAATCTGGGCGTTGTGATTTGTATAGGTAAGTACAAGTACTTTATAAAATAGACAAAATGAATGAAATGTGTGACAGGACTGACCTTTTTTTTTTTTTGTTAGACTGTGGTGGTATCCATCGAAGTTTGGGAACACATATTACCAAGGTCCGATCACTGACACTGGACACTACCTCGTTCACGGCAGATGCAGTGGCCATGTTGAAAAATCTCGGCAACGACACGGCAAACGCGATTTTGGAAGCAGTTTTACACCAGGAAGGGAAATTGACACCCAAGGACTCGAGTGCAGCAAAACAGGCGTTTATACGTGACAAGTATGATCTCCATCGATTCGTGCAGCTATCCAGTGATGCCAACACCAATACCAACGACGTGTCTCTTTTATTACTCTTTGATGCCCTTGACAAGGATGATATACCACAAGCTTTGAACGCATTGATTCTTGGTGCCGATCCCAATGGCCAACGCCCCACATTGACCGCATCGTCCTTGAATACAGAGCAAGTCTTTTTGCCCGTGCTCGACATCAATGGGAACCTTGTACACGACCGAACAACGAGCATTGCCATTCCAATCCAGAAACAGCAACAAAAGCAACATCATGGCACCACCACCACCACCATCAAGGAAGCAACAACTGATCAGGTAGCAACAGCAGCGGAAGCAATGAAAACAGCCCGTTACGCATTACATTTTGCTCTACAACATCCTCGAAAACTTGGACCCGACGACGACGACCTAGAAGCACCGGTGGTTTTCCCCATGGCGGAATTACTGATACAAAATGGCGCACGATTGGACATTGTGGATACTGCAACCGGCTATGAAATCTCGACTCTGTTATCGTTTGGCGACATTTTGACAGATCAGGCCCTTGCGTATCTCAACATCAAGAATCAAGCCCGTGGACGCTCGCCGATTTATCGCGTCCCTCTTCCCTCTTTGCCTGCCTCGCCTCCTCGTCTCCCTACACTCTCTGAGCCGATGTGATGATGACTGGTCTCTCTCTCTCTCTCCTTTTATATGATGGTGATTTGGGTTCTCTGTTTATTATTATCATTCGTATTATTGGTTTCATTTTTATTTTTATTTTTAATTTTTTTAGTATTTTGTTATTTGTTACTGTTAGAATAACTTAGTTAGATATATGTTTTATATACCCTATAGTTATTATTATTATTTAGTCTAGTATTATTATTTTGTACCAAATTATTTACCCCTCCCCCCTCCCCTTAGTCATACCTTTATTTTTACTTCTATCTACACGTCTTTTTTTATATATTTGATATTGAATAAAATGATATGAATTTTTTTTTTATTGTTAATGTTATGTCTGATCACTGTCTTTTTATTGTGTGAAGCTCAGGGGGTTATTTTTATCGGTTGAAGGGATGATGTTTTTCTTTTGTTTTGTTGGTGGGGTTGTGGTGAAGAAAAAACAAATGTATCTGGATGAAGTGACTCTGTATTGGGAGATGTGGGTCTAGAGTGGTATTCAGGAAGAAACATTTGGTAGAAGAGCTGCGGGATGGAGGGAATGGTGTGATATGGTAAGCGAGAAAAATATAATTGTAGATCAAACATGTGCTATGTAAGCAATACAATCTTGATCCGATGCTTTGTAGGCGCGTATATAGTATAGCAACATTCGATTATAAGTGACCTTGAACCGTAGATGTCTGGTTCACGGGCTAGAGGCGAAAAACATGAAATTTCCAGACACTTTTTTTTGGGGGGAGGGGAACTGGATATTGGTCAAATTGTCGCAGTATATTTTGCTCCAAATATAATCGACAACGTATTTGTGTTGCTTTTATGATATGCGATCTTGAGCAAGGTTCCTAAAAAAAAGAAAAAAAAAAAGGGGACAATAGAAGCAGAGTCAAATATAATATCAAAATATATTTTTTTTATTCAGAGTAAGAGTAACAACTAAACTAAGAAAAAAAAAAGAGATAACAACATATCATACTAATACTATACTAAACTACGAGACTAACATTGTGCATTGGTGTGGAGGGAGAATGTGCCATCATTAATAATACCTTCCGTCACCAATTGTTCAAAGGACCACACGTCGGAGTTGATTTTATTTTTCAGGGCCCAAAAGACAGCACCAGCGGCATTTCCTTGTTGATACACGGAGACTTGGGTATCCATAAATCGACGCAACCAATTATCGGAGCTGGCCACACCGGAAGCCAGGGACCATTCACCATAAAGCACAGGCAAGTGGAAATTGTTGTCACCGGAGCGTTTGTCACAGATTTGATTCAAGATGCCAGCGGAATCAGTAGAAGGAGGGAACGCCCAGTAAGGATGGAGATCAATCACAGCATTGGCAGGCGCAGGTAAAAAGTCATTCCAGTAAGCAGGACCTTGGAAAGCATCATGGAAGATCATTGGTACCTTGAAAGATGACGCGGCGATGATGTTGTAGGAGCGTTGGTAGTAATCACGCAAAAGAGCATATTGGGCATCACCATCCGGACGAGGCTCATTGGCCGATTCGATCCCTGCAATTTGATTTTTCAGTCTGGTATCCAATCCATTCATCCAATCCACCACTGCTTGTACCGTTCTCACACCTCTATCGATGTTGGCGGTGGTAAAAAAATTCTTGTCACCAATATGGCCCGAGTGTGCTTCCCCATTTTGCGAGCCAGGTAAGCCATGGAGGTCGATGATCGAGTAAATTTGATATGTTGCGCAGTAACCCAGGATCCGTTCAATTTGTGCCTTTTGCCCTTGAGACACATAGGGCTCGCCTTGATCGGGGGTGATAAATGCCCAGTAGCCCACCGGAATTCGGACATGGTTCACCTTGACAGCCGCCAACGCCTTGAAATCATCTTCAGTCACCCAGGTATCCCAATGTTGCTTCAAAAGATCCGCCGCGTTTGCCACGTTCGCACTAAAGGTCCATTCATCTTGCGCATCCGAGTTTGCTTGGTCAAACACGTCACTTCCCATCCATCGTTCTAAAACCAACCAGTTGCCAAGATTGGGACCGAACGCCTTTTGTGTCCAATAATTCCAAGCAGTACCAGCTCGTTTTTCCACCACAGGATGTGCTTGGCTAATATTCGCCGTCAGCAACAGAGTTGACAATAAAAGAATCCACTGTTTCATTTTGAAAATGGGAAGGTAGGTTTGTTTTGGAGAATTAAAAAAAAAAGAAAAGAAAAGAAAAGAAAAGCGTGGCAATTCAAAATTACCCCTTTTTTTATGTATTTGAGAAAATTGAAAACCCGTCGCATCAATTTTTTTTTTCTTGCCTTGACCCTCTACGATGGCCCTTTGCGGGAAAATTCACCAGTAAGGGACGCTGACGGTTTTTGCTATTTTTGATCAAAGGGAAAAGAAAAAAGGTTCAACGGTATTATTAGGTAATGGTCCAAGTAGATCAAGACAAATAGTCACTCGAATAATAATAAAATGCTGGCTATTCAACATTGGGATGTAGAAAAAGTCCGTCTCTTTCAAACAAACCCACATATACCGCACTTCAGATACCCATATCAATAATGTAAGGCAATATAAATAAAAAACCATTACGGACGTCAATACTGCCTGATTTCACGCACACACACACATCATCCCGCTATGTACCTGTTTTTTTTTCCCATTTTCTCCCCCCGCTCTGTCCCACACCTCTGCAATTACGCGCAACACAAAGACCAGTTCCAAAAAAGTTGAATAATAAAGAATAGTGCATGATGAGAGTACAAGAAGTTGCATCATTTATACCCACAGTTGGTGTCTCTCCTATTAGTCATCCAGTTTAATGAGCATTTCAATGAGTATCCCAGGATTTTTTCATTCAGCCAGGGTCTTTTTTTTTTCTGGTAGGACACATAAATTTAATCCAATTAATAAAAAATTCATTCCATCGAGATCCAACACTATACACTATAATATGGCCATATGACTTACAAGGTGCGACATTGGTACAGCATGAGTAAAATAATAATGACAATAATAACAATAATAATAAAAGTGAAGACAAGATAATAATAATAATAATAATAATAATAAAGTGAAAACAAGCATATATAAAAAAAGGTAAAGGCGGTTTTTATTCTTTTATGTACATATAACAAAAGTAAATAATAATAAATCAAATGAAGTAAAGACTAAAAGTAAAAATAAAAAATAGTAAACTAGAAGATGGAGGGAGGGGGTGGATGTGACTAGAGTGTAAATGAGGGATGAT
>JAFHAR010001966.1:14684-25624 GCA_019677225.1 Absidia healeyae | reverse complement strand
TAAAAAAGTTTCAGGGAAAAAAAAGGAAAAAAAAAAAAAGAAAACATGAAAAATTGAGTGTAATTCAAACGCCGATATGTAAGCATCTCTTTTCCCAGTACGCGGGGCTGACACAAGAATTGAATATTTTACTATTGAAAATGGACTAAGAAATAGTCTCAGATACATGTATATGGTTTACTGGTGGTATAATGGTGTTTTTGTGGGACTCTTTTTCGATTTTTTGTTCTTTTGTGAATTCAGGCTCAATTTCATTTTCGAACGTCGAGGTGGGGCTGCGTTAGGAGAGCTTATTTTTTTTGACAGTCCGACAACATTGCTGACCCTGTCTTGGGTGAATAATATGAAATGTCTAGCGTACCTGGAGCCATATTTGATATCGGTCGATATTGGAAAGACAGAGGCAAAATTCATAGCTATATGCTGCTGTACTGTACAATACAGGGACACCACCATCTTGGGTGACTAATATGAATGTGCAGCAGACCTGGGGTCATGTTTTATATTTTTTGAAAATTTGAATATGAGGTTATAACTCGCTGTATATTGATGCTATCGTCTTGGGTGATTAATATGAAACGTGTAGCAGGCTTGTGGGCATGTTTTATGCTAGCCGACCTGGGTGGACAAGGTAATACCTGGGGCACCAGAGGCGAAAAACTTGAAAATCGGGCCATACGCCACCGTACGCTGCTGTAGACAGACGACACTGTCTTGACCCAATAATCTAAATTGGCTGTCGATGCTATCCAAGTATTTCGTATCAAGTGAACTTCTGCCGTAGATATGCTGATGATACTGTAGAGATCGTTTTGCAGGTTTTTCTATAATAAGGAATCTCAAGATGTTTTCATAATTTTTTTTTGTTCTGTGATTTGGGCGTAAATATTGACCCAATTTCAAATTTTTGGTATTGAAGCTGGGCGAAGTGACATGGGAATTCACTTCCGGGTCACAGTTCACAGGATGGGGGCATTTTTCTTTAAGCGGGATTTTGAATGTCGGCGATTCAAATTTTGCTTTTTTTCTTTGGGAGGGTTCGCTTGTAGGTTTCTTCTGTTCTCTTTTTACAGAGCAAAAACCATGCAACCGACAAATAAGTATTACCCACCTGATTGGACTCCAGACAAAGTAGGTTTTCACAGTTATTATTGATCCAAAAAAATACTGACGTTTTTTGTTTGTTTGGTAATGATTTGATAGGGAACAGCCAACAAGTTTGTGGGAAAACATCCTTTGGGTGATCGAGCTCGAAAATTAGACAAGGGCATCTTGATCGTGCGGTAAAGTATATGCGTTATGGAAACAAGATAAAGGACATCATTGACTCATCTGATTTTATCTCCCTTTTTTTTTTTTTAAAAAAATATAATAATCTAGGTTTGAACTACCTTTTAATATCTGGTGCACTGGCTGCGACAATCACATTGGTCAAGGTAATACGAAATCATTCTGTTTTGAAGATGTTATCAGCCGCCATATTCAACAAAGACGTCTTTTTCTTCTTCTTCACAAATGTATATTTCTAGGCGTTCGATACAATGCAGAAAAGAAACAGATCGGCAAATACTATAGTACACCCATTCTCCAATTCCGCATGAAATGTCATCTTTGCAGCCACTGGATTGAAATACACACCGATCCCAAGAATACCGCCTACGTTGTTGTTAGTGGAGCTCGACAAAAAGTGGAAACATGGACACCGGACAAGGACGATCATATGTTAGAACTGTCAGATCCCGCCATCAAAGAAAAGCTCGCCGAGGATCCCATTTACCGACTCGAACATGGGCTTCACGACAAAACCTCCAGCCTATCCAACGCACATGTATTGACTCGACTGGAACAACTCAATAATAGTCAATGGAAAGATCCTTATGCTCAATCACAACAGTTGCGACGCAAATTCAGAGACGAAAAGAAAAAGGACCGACACATCTTGGAGCAAACCAATCAGTTGAAGGACAAGTACTCATTGCACATCGACCTAGTGGCTGAATCGGACAAGGATATCACAGCAGCAAAACTGGTGGATTTCTCAGGTGAGTAACAACATGAAAACAATAGATAGATTTCCATATCCTTGTTACCTTTATGAACTTGATGTTGATTGTCTTTCTCTTTTTCTTTTTATGTGTAGAATCTGGACGCTCAGATATGGATCAACAAAAATTAGCCATCTCCACTGCCGCATTGTTCACGAAACACATCAATTACAAAAACATGCCATCGGACTCAATCATCTCACCACCACCACCACCACCAACCAAGACGGGGAATCAGCCTTCGATATCACTAGCAAAAAATAGCATTAGGACTGTGATCGATCCGAAAATAGCGCTAGGACAACGGGCAATTCGACATACCAAATTGAAAACCGATCCATTTTTACATAATGCTGGATTCAACAAACGGTCTGTGACGGTATTTTCACCATCTCCCTCATCAACTGCACTTTCTGGAATATCCATTCGGCCTGCCAAGAAAACGAAAACAGCACAGCAAGAAGGAAACGAAATTCGGCATGATCATCAAGATGACGGCGGCGGCGGCTCTGGGTTGGTAGATTATCCTGACTCTGGTACTGATTCTGACACCACTTGAATTTTTTTTTTATACACATATTCACCCCTTATTTTTATACATATCACCCCATCCATCATTCCCCTACTTGTATATAGCTTAGATATTTTTATTTATATCAACTACAAATAAAATGACTATTTTTTTTTATATCAATCACAAATAAACTGACAATTGTTTTATCATATGATGCATTTGAATTTGGGACCTTTGTTTGGTGAAGATTATTGAATAAAAAATACGTTTATTGAATTGGGTATGGGTATTATAGGCAAAAAAAAAAGAGAGAAGGAAAGAGGGAACGGAAACTATACTACTGTGTAGGGTGGTTGCAGAAGGGAGAAGAAAGGGAAACACACTGTAGGGTAGATGTAGAAGGAAAGAGGGAAGGGAAACCTATACTATGGGATGGTTGTAAAAGGTAGAGGGAAGGGAAACTATACTGCAGGATATATACTACAGGGTCTTTCTTTTTTGAATAGATAATGAATAAAAATACGTTTATTGAAGTGGTATGGATAATATTTACATAATAAAAAGAGAAGAGGAAGGGAAACTATACTATAGCTAGAAGAGAGGAAGGGAGAAGGGACTATACTAAAGATTAGGCGTACGGAAGGGGAGGGGCAACAATAAAGAAGACAGATATAGGTATAAACAAGGGAGGGATAAGAAGACTAAACTATAAGTGAGACATTTTCAAAGAGATAATAAGGGTCAGAGGGGTTTGTACTAATATTTTCAATACTAAGCAAAACAGGGATAGAATCGTCCATATCCGAAGAAGAGCCATAACGATGAAGATTTGATTTGGGTTCGATATAAATAGTTGTGTCTAAGAATAATGGGAATTGTTGGAAAAAGTCCATCATATCAGGAGTAATCGAAGATAATTGACGTTGACCACCACCACCATCATCAGCACCGTTTTCTTCTTGTTGTATCAATTGGTCAAAACAGTAAACATGTCCAGTCCTGATCTTGATCATGATTTTGGCCACACCCGTCAGTCCACGCACACATGACCTTGATTTCAATTTGTTCAGAATATCTTCAGCCAATAAATCCACACTGTCTTCCAAAATAGGTAGTCTGTCCATCATCATCCTCATTTCTTGACTATCCTGTGGATGGTAGAGTTTGTTCTGTAGCCATTCTTCAAACATCCTTGATACATGAGCAGCTGTCTTTGTATTTGTGTTGCCTAGTAAGGGGAGCTACAAAAAATACAAGCGGAGAATGAGAAATGAGAGGGGTGAGACAACATTATCTAATGTTTTCTGTGTGTGTGTTCCGAAATGCGCCTTACCGATATAAACCTGTTCCCACCATCCAAGAAATATGTATTCCGACTTGGCGAAGACGCTGCAGTAGCTCTTGTTTTTTCCAGCAGACTTGTTTCAAAGGCGGCAATAAGTGCAGAGCGAGAAGTAGGTCGAGGTGTATCCTGTAAACAGAAGGGTTGAGAAGTGTCCATGCTGAAGTCTTGATCCATCATTGTACTGAGCGTCGCGCCTGTAGAAGCAGTGGTGGCCGTATCGTCTTCTTCATCATAATTATCGTCAAGTGGAGCATTCTTACTGTTTCCTGTATCCATTTTTTCTGAAGCGGGTATATCAAGGCTTGAATCTTTTATCCCACAAACATCCAAACGGCAAGAAGAAAAAAGGGGGAGAAGAAAAACAAATAATTTTGGTTAGTACCTATAGTATGAAATATTGTGACGAATAATAATAATAATAATAATAATAATAGTAATAATAAAACCTACCACTTGCATGTAAAGTTGTTGACCACATTGTGACTAGGGTAGAATTGGAAGAAAAGAAAAAGAAAATGGAGAAAAGAAAAAAAATTGCGGGGAAGGAAGAAAAGAAAAATCTTTTTTTTTTACGGCGGCATTTAAAAAAAGAAGTATCATTTGAAGGTCATATTCCGAAAAAGAGATCGAGACATGATTTTTTGCTATTGTGTCCAACAATGATTGAATAAAATGAAGGATATACAAAGAATGATAATATAATATATGATAATATGATACAAATGAGGGATAAACCAGGGTATTTTTATGACGGCATTGCTTGTCATAATTGTACTATCAAACCCACGCTTACTCGTTTTATATAATACCACAATTTTGTCTCACTCACAAAAACAACTCAGTTTGTATCAAGACCATTTCAGGTTTATAACTCCTTTACAAACCTTTTTCTTCCACTGGGGTGATGTTATGGGATATGTCGGCTTTTTTTTCGAAAGAAAAAATAAATTAACTACATATGTCTTGTGCGGAAAGTTCTTTTCTAATCTTGATTTTGCCTGGTTGACTTGCTCTGTTCAATGATGAGGAAAAAGTAGAATGATAAATATTTATATCAAAGCTATCATAGTACATTGAGCGCACTTGAAACCGTTCAAGGTCTCCAATCGGCTTGACATTTCCCTTTTTTCCTCCGACCTTATATCTAAAACTTCAAAATGAAATCACACATATAATGCATGACATCGATGATCATCATCGGTCAGCTTAGGTATTATTATCTAATCTGTCAGATTCTATAACGTTTATTTTTAATTCATCTTCTGAAAAACATGAAACAACGTCATGTTTACTTACAAAACGACTAGGGTTCACTCTTTACCCCTGGCAACAAGCTGTCTTCCCGTCAAATTCAGTCAAAATTAAAACTCCGTTTTTCTGACTTCCAAAAAAAAATATGCACCAGGCCGAGAATCCTTTCGAAAATTTGATCGCCTACATCCACCCTAATCCTACATCCAGAACACCTAGCCCCACCCATATCAGAAATCTGATCCAACCAGTCAGCAAAAACAAAAAACACTTTCCACGAACCAGTCATCATAACAACCACACTTTCCACAAATAGTCATCATAACAAACACATTGCCCACACACCCTACGCACACAAAACATATGGTGAATAACATACAACTACATATATTTATTGAAAAAACAAGATCGAAGGATAAAAATAAAAATAAAAAATGTGTAAAGAATGGAGGAGGGAGGGAGGGGGGTAAACTATTCTATACCATGGGGCTTGGTGAGGGTCAAGAGTGGGCCTTTTGTCGAGTCACTGAGAGGGCTGTGCAAACCATCCTCGGATGCCATTTCAATTTTCGTGGTTTGAGCATAACTTGAGTCCGATGTCACACTTGTCATTGGTTGTGAAGTGGATAATACCTCGCCTATATCATTGTGACCATAACCGAGTCGCTCACCATCCATTGATTGATGTTGTCTAGGGTCCGCTTGTTCGATTTCAAATTCTTGTCGCTGTTTTCTTTTCCGGAAGAACCAAATCACTGCAAATGCCGCAAGTCCAATCTATTGATATAAAATAAAAGTGAGTATCTAATAAGTGTCAAACGTTGATTCAATAACTTACGCCGGCCACAGCACTTCCAATGGATATTCCAACAATGGCGCCAGTTGACAAGGCACCACTTGATGATGATAAGTCGTCTGATCCTTGCTTTACGTGTGCAACGGTCCATTCTGGATTGCTAGTGTCCGTGAGATTCATCGCCCAGGTATCGTTTCGAAGTTTCACATTGCTGTCATAGCCAAATAAGATGAATAGGTATACCTCAGCAGTGTTTGGTGTTTGGTACAAGACAGCTATAATATAAGACGAAAAAAAAAGTTCCAGCATACCTATTGTTTCAATACTTGCATCTACTTACAGGAATGGCCTAAAAAATTGGAATTGAGTGAATGACATTAACACATTGTCATAAAGAAAAAAAGAGAAGGGAGTCAAATCTTACCAGCACGAGGACCAGCACCACTAGTTTGGAAGCTAATCGGTGTATATGCCTTCGCTTTGTAATCATAGATATAGCAGAAGTCACTGACAGGCATCACAGCTAACATAAAACAATGTAATAATAGTATTAGTCATCGTTTTGGGAGTTCATACATAGGCCTTGCATCCTTACTTGTTTCTGTATTTTGGACACCACCATAGATAAGGATTTTTGAGGTACCAGGAACTAAAAAAAAAAGAAGGTGAGAAGAGACGTATTGATTTTGCAAGCTGTACCATCATCAAACTTACTAAGATCAGCAGTGTGATATTTTCTTGGGACCACATTTGTACCAGTAGCGTTGTCATAGCCCCAAGAGCTTGCCACCGTATCAAACCAAGTAACGACAGTCATGGAGTTGTAATAGCCAGTGTCATTCAATGGAGTACCTTGAGCACCACCAATAATATATATGAGTCCACCAGGCACAAGTGTGGCAGTATAATCATAAGCAACATTTCCTGTGATTTGGAAAGATGACCATTGTAGCTATAAAAAAAATAACATAAAAAAAGTCAGTGTGATATCATATTTTCACAGGGTCAAAATTTGAAGTGCGTACCGTCGCATAATTTAGGATATTAACTTGATTGGGTGCTATCTTTCCAGTATTATTACTACACCCCACCCCGTCAGTCAGCATGATAAAAACCAAGGTCATATTTTCAAACTTACATTTGTCCACCCCAACTGAGCAATTTCGAATCACCAAGATCAACAGCTTGACCAGAGCTCCTATAAAATATAAAATATAAACGAACAATAAGTCAAAGTCATCATCACCATCATACATATATATACATATATAACTATCGTACTTACGCATAAAAAGGCAACGTGTTTGGCACCGTCGTCCAACCATTTGTCGAAGGATCGTAAATGATAGTAGAGTTGATCAAAAGAGTGTTGCTTTCACCAAAACCACCCGTCAAATAGAGCTTCGTTTTGTTGCTAATCGATGAGACAATGACACCAGCGTTCGGTTCCAAAGCAAAGTTGTTGGGTGGTGACACAGGAGTCCAATAATCCGTGGTTGAATTGATAGCAGTAAAATCAAATTTTGCCATATCAATGCTGAAGAAATCCGAAGTAGAAGGAGTGTAGACAAAGGTATTGGGTTCAAATCCTGTATATCCACCATAACAGTAAACTTTGTTACTTGCAAGACCACAACCTATTCAAAAGGCAAAAGATAGAGATAAATGATCGCCTTTTTTTGTAAGATATAAGTATAAAATATTTGATTTCGCTTACCTTGAAAAGTACGAGCAGGTGTGCATTCTGTCAGTGTGAAAAATAAAAAAGCCAATGCTAATGCATTAACAATGGAAAGCGAATTCCCCGCCATAAATGACAAAAAAAAAGAGGTGTAGAGTAAAGGAAAGAAAGAGAGAACACAATGATGCGCTTGAAAAATTAAAATAATCCAGCGGGGCTTCAAAAATTAATAAACTGAAGAAGTCCGTTGGTTCCCCAGGTACGAGGCGTGCCTCAGCTGCCTTTTTCGGAACGAACTTAATTTTC
This sequence comes from Absidia healeyae, assembly GCA_019677225.1. Taxonomy (NCBI): domain Eukaryota; kingdom Fungi; phylum Mucoromycota; class Mucoromycetes; order Mucorales; family Cunninghamellaceae; genus Absidia; species Absidia healeyae. The sequence continues at coordinate 17,686 of JAFHAR010001966.1, read as the reverse complement.
AGCAGGGTTTCTTTGCATTTCTTATCCATCGATTATGGTAGGACTTGGCTACTAATAGCTAATGTATATTACAATGATAAAATAAAAATAAAGATAGAAGGAGGAAGATGTCTCGATTTTTTCTCACTTTTATGATTGTTCTCTTCGATTCACATCCCCGCAACCTTTTTCAGTTCTTCGGTGTTACTCATTAACTCGGATCTCCTCTATTTTGGTCAATGGCATCCCTAAAATGGACGATCAACATGCTATCATTCATCAATTTAGAATAATCAGCGGGCAATGGAAAGATATGGTGCTTAGACGATTTCTTTTGAGTCGAATAGAAAGAGTATAATGAGACCGGTACATCGGTAATGGAAATAAATTTTGCCATTTCCTTCTTTTTTTTTCAACCATATCATAGTCACTATGTATAAACAAAAAAATGATCTCAGGCACGTACTGTATCTGAAATCATTATCAAGAGAAGAGCATTTGCGCCACAAATCGTTTCTCTATCTCCCTTTTCTTGGTTTTAGGAGTGTTGATTTTGACCCAAGAAAATGCATGACCTTAATGCTAAGCGGTACATAGTTGCCATTTTGATTGGGGGCAGTATTCAGTGGACCCTCATCGTTTCCTTCCCAAAAAATCATAATATGTTTAAACCCCGACTGACAAAATTCTGTAATACTGTGACCCATGTCGGAGTGTAAATGCGAGATTCATGCTTGGACACCCGAAAACATCATCCCTAGTCATGGACATCCATACATGTGTCTGACACTGGTTTTGATCCGTATGATACCAGTGACCCAAAAATTTATTTGTTCCTTAGACTATACAAATACCAAATGATAATATTAGGCAGTATCAGACAATTGAGTTACACTCACTAAGATTCATATGAGCCGTGAGCATCCCCTCTAGCTATCCCCTGTAAGCGATAAAAACTAAAAAATAAAAGACATATATCATTTGAATTTCCCAGAAGTTTCATATTTTGAAGTCCACTAAATCAAAGCATTTCCTATTATTTTCAACCTGCCCTCAATGTAACCCCCAATGCATTCCGTATCTTCAATTTGTCATAGCAGTCATATCCAATGTTTTATTCAATATAATGGTAATAATAATAATCAATACTAAACTATAGTAAACTATAATATATAAACTACACTATACTAATTTCCATCCACACCAAATAGCTGATTGAGATTTGATAGACCACAGGTTGCGTTTTCATATTCAAGACTTGGACGTATCTTCTGATGAGTTGATCATTTTGCACCACATAAAAAGAATCGTTGTAAGAAGGACAGCAATAAGCACCTTATAGAGTAGGGAGCATGGATTCCTCGACGATTCATTGCATTGTGTAATGGCGACGTTTCCGGATGCGATTCAGTCTTCATTCGTACCTAAAAGATGATGTCAAAAGAGAGTAGATCAGTAAAAGTAGTTCCACACTTACATATACTATCCAATTTCTTTCATCAGCCCACATGTTCATGAAACTTACTATAAAAAAGAGTCAAAGATTGTTTTTTCACCATACAAAGACAAGTATTCCAGGAAGCAACACAACAATAGGCCATTGAAAGCAAAAAGCATCCGTGTTCAATAAGATTTCAGGTGGATTTCGTCAAGTAGTGATGCTGTCATGAGAGTCGTAATCTGGTAATGCTGTAAAATTTGAATAGAAAAAAAAGAGACGAGATAGATTGTAAATAAAGAATTCAAATTTAAACGCCGCCCGTGCCTGAATTTTCAATTTTTTGTACACACCGACCTCCACCATAGCATACAACCCAAAGATCCAATCCCAATGCGGCCACCGTGATCAGCTTCCCATCCCCCCAAAAAACACACATACACATACACATACACCCTACAGTAGCACTATTAGTGGAATTTCAAAAGCTTCAGTGGAGCGCACGTGCGCTTATTAAGGAAATGATCAATAGGTGGGTAATCAAAGTAATAAAAAAAGATGAATTGGAAAGGTAGTGATAATACAGTAATAGATAATAGAATACAAAAATATATATTGTGAAAGATAAGGGACAAAGTAAATAAACTATTCTAATCCATGAGGCTTGGTGGTGGCGTTCAATAGCGGGCCGTCGGTTGAGTCAGAATGATGAGAGTTGCGCATACCATCCTCCGAGGCTAATTCAATTTTGGCAGACTGGACATAGTTCGGCTCAGTCGCCACACCTGTCACTGACTGGGACGTAGATAACGTTTCGCCTATACCATCATCACCATGAGAATAATCAAGCTGGTCGCCATCCGCAAATTGATGTTGTCGAGGATCCATTTGTTCAATTTCAAATTCTTGTCGTTGCTTTCGTTTACGGAGGAACCAAATCACTGCAAATGCCGTTAGTCCAATCTATCATAAAAAAAAAAGTGAGTAAATATGTACTTGTCAGATGCAAACGTTGTTTCAAAAGGCTTACACCAGCCACAGCACTTCCAATTGAGATCCCAATAATGGCACCAGTTGACAAGGCATCACTTGATGATGATTCATCTGAAGATTCGTTCGAGTTTGCGATGAGCCATGTAGGTGAGTTTGCGTTCGTGAGATTCAGTGCCCAAGTATCGTTTCGGAAATTGACGTTGCTGTCATACCCAAATAAGATAAACAAGTATACTTTGTTGGTGGATGGCATTTGATACAAAACAGCTAGATATATATATATAAAGTGTTTGTCAGTTCCAGATTACCTATTTTTTCAATACTAACATATACTTACAAGAATGACCTAAAAAAAGGAGAATTGAATGAATGTCAGTGCATATATTTTGGTAAAAAAGAAATGGGGCCAAATATTACCTCCACGAGGACCAGCTCCAGTGGATTTGAAGCTGATCGGTGTGTACACCATCGCCTTGTAATCATAGATATAGCAGACGTCACTGACAGGCATCACAGCTAATATGGATAAAAAAATGTCAGTCATCGTTCTCATATTTTCATACATAAGTTAATCCGTTCGGTATATCGTTAC
>JAFHAR010001956.1:10092-20177 GCA_019677225.1 Absidia healeyae | reverse complement strand
TTTTTTTTTTTTTTTTTTTTTTTTTTTTTTTTTACCTTTTGGTTTTCAGCGAGAAGCAGCTTGGGCATAAAAAAGCGGTGAGATATCAGTTGTAGCCAGGCAAAACTAAATCCAGGCAAGTTGTTAGGTTGAAGAGTATGAAAGGTGTTGGACAAAGTGATAAGAATTCGACTATATACATCTTGAAGTTGTTGTTCCGCCACATGAAGATCTGTGAGCAGACTGGTGAATAATCGTAAAAAACATCGTTGATCGAATTGTTGGCGTCTTTGTTCATGATGCTGTGCCAATACAAGAACAACCACCGAAAGGATCTTGGTAAATTGTGAGATTTTGGCTGAAGAAGACGGTGAAGATTTTGCAGTACCACTACCAGGGGACGATTGATGTTGTTGCTGCTGTTGTTGTAATAGGAGTCCTACCACTAATTTGGAGAAGGCGTCTATCGGTTGGTAAGCGAGTGACGCAGCAGCCATGGGGGGGAGTTGATTTCCACCGACATTCATTTGCTTGTATTTGACGGCATGTTGAATAGAGGCTCCCAAGCATACACGATAAAACAATGAAGACATGTCATCCGAATCGAAGATGTTTTGTCGGGAAAGTTGAATAATAAAGTTTTGTTGCACCTGTTCAGTTGTATTGGGGTGTTGTATCAAATGGACCCATTCGGCGAATAGTAATTGGAGTTGTTCACGAAGATTCATATCGTCACCGAGACCATCTGTGCCAGTACTACTACCACCACTACCAGTAATTACCATCTCTTGTTGACTAGCAGCATAACGTCGCATTTCATCCAAAAGTATCAACACACTATCAGGAACAGTGCCACGCAATCGGCTAAAAGCATCCAACGAAGTTGCAAAATCTTTTCGAGACGCCAATTGAGGGGTATCACCACCAAAGAGACACACTTTGATAAGCCTTGCAGTAAAGTCAATAGCGCTTGCCCGTCCACTGTTAATAAGTATCGCCAATTCTTGATCTTGTTCCACCAGATTGATCAGACCCGCCTTGATAAGAGCCACCGTTACCGGAACGTTGTACTTGCGTTCATCATCAGCATGAGTAAGCCATTGCGTAACTAAAGCGCCAACGTCAGGAGATACGTCACATAGTTGTTCCAAGAGCACCACATACATTTCCCGAGCCAGTCGAGTTTCGCTTTTATATAATTGTTGTACCACCTTTTGAGCAAATGTCCGAGCAGCTTCCACCTTGTCAAAGCTTGATAATGTAAGAAGAGGCACCTGCCGAATGATCACACGGATATCATGCATGGGAGGCAAAGATTGGAAGTCCGGAAAGGGAGCCACTTGAGAAGAGACCACCAGATTTTCCAACTCGGCAATATACTGAGCAAACTTTTCCACAATTTGATGGGCACTAACTTGATTCACAATCGATCCCGCGTTGAACCCGATGTTGATTCCGTCATTGCTGTGAGGTCCATTAGCCATATTACCAGTGTATCCATACCCAGCGGTTGCGACCATGTTGTTTCCGACACGACCACCATGATTGAGATCCATTCCAGGGTTCATTTGGGGAGGTAAAGATGGAGGAGCCACACGTGAAACACGTGAAAAATCTTCATAGATCCGTAGCTGATTTCCTTGCAGACCGTCCGGCTTGGCACGAAGAGGTTCCGGAAGTGATGTAGGGTATCTTGATGGTGAAAGTATATCCATATCATAATAGGGCTGACCGGTACGCTGATCCCGATGTTTTTTGCGATTCTCAAATGCCGTCATAAGATATTCGTCTACTTCAAGTGTTGCCTTTTCCATTGCCGCCTTTTCAATAACAGCGCACACCAAATCGAGGTTGTCAGATACAGTCAAATGCACCGTTTGATCTACCAAGTTCTAATAATAAGGAAAAGAAAAAGACACCCATACGTTAGTAAGACCTAAAGAATAAAAAGTGCATATAATATCAATCACTAAACTTACTTCAGCCAGTCCACTCGCCAAAAAGATATTTCGAAGATTAGCTGTTAATGTCATACGAAGAGGTTCCTTGCATGTCACCATAGCCAAGCTACCAGCCAAATTTTGAGCCATCATGTGCGCCGCCTTCCGCATTTTGTTTTCATCAGATTCCATAGCAAAATCCTTAGCCACGAGTTCCCGGGTTGACACTGCCGCAATAGCCACTGATCGCTCGACTACTGGTTCTATGATCTATAATATTCCAAATAAAAAAAAGTCCGTCAGTGAATGTCTTTTGTTTTCATTCATCCATTTCATTTGGTTTTTTCAAAGGTCACTTACCTCACGGATCGATTTGTTGATCGCTTGTAATACCAATCGTTTCGCAGCAGGTTGTGTTGAATAGAGGATGATTTGAGGGTTGAAGGTGATGTAAGGAGCAAGATTGGGTAATATGATTTGGCCATCGTCCATTTCACTTTCATGAGTGGCATTTGGCGGTAATAGTTGATTGCTAATGGGCGATCTACCAGCATTTGACATCATCAATGAAGTATCACCCTTGGCCACAGTACCCACAATAGAGTTTCGTACGGTGCTGTTGTCACGAGATTGTCGATTTTTCAAAATAGACGTAGCATCGATTTCTAGTAAAGTAAATAATAATAGTAAAAATAAATAAAAAGAGTCAGAGACAATAAAAAATCACATATATATATATATATAGTATTGGACTGTACCTTTTAATTCAAGAGATAGACTTTTGCATAAAACTTCAATTTCAAACTTGAGATTCAATTTCAAATCAGCAAATTCATAGAGTTCCACCAAAAGCTTCAAGACGGCCATCACCCATGGGTTGGGGGGTTTGAATACCTTGCTATTACGACATTGTTCCAACACTTTGCACACAAAAGGGATAACCACAATGAGCCTGTTGCTATCATATCCTTCCAATAACAATTCCTAAAAGAAAGAAGAAACAAAAAAATCAGTATTTTCCCTCCCCAACAGAAGTCACCTTTTTGTTTTGCCCCCCCCTCTCCTCCTTCTTTACCTTGAAATATATATTTTTATGTCGGATAGGTTTGTTTCGTGCCAGGGTCATAGCACCAAGCCAGGAGCCAAGGTTTTTGAGTAAGCTTCGTTCGGAAGAGGAAGTCACTGTTTTTTCAGAATTCAGCAAGATTTGAATATTCGCATACGTTTCGCGTAATACGTGTTCCCGTAAAAGTCGACTGTCAAGAGCATCCAGAAGCAGCAAGTAAAGATCGTGGTAATTGGGTTCAATACTAGCACGTTTGACCACCAAGTAGCTGCTGAACCATTGATAATAACTGGGCGTGTCCAAAACATCCTTGAGTTCCGTCAATTTGGTATCCAGATTGTTGTGTGCCACATTGTTAATTATAAATAAGATCTTGTCTTGAGTAGATTCAGAAGGTGTTTTATATTGAAGGTTGGTGTTGTTGGCCGCCGTATGATCGCCATTATTTGTTTGGGTCAGGGACATGGTAGGTGTAGGTAAATCCGGAACATGCAAAGACATAAAAACAGTCGGTTGTTGTTGTTGTTGTTGTTGCAGGTCACGAGCAGTGTCCACTTGTTGAGGAGCGATGGCTGCCGGGTTCGGTATGATAGCACCACCGTCGCCATTTTGAGATCCAGTAGTAGATGTATGACTATTTTGAAGAGCTGTATTGACAAGTCGCACCAAATCAGGATTCGAATGTTGTAAGTGAGGGATTTGTAACAAATGAGTGCAGTATTGCGGCCATTCGGGAAGACGTTGCTGAAACCGGGCCAAAGCTTGGATGCCAAAACCGTACATTTTGCTGCCAGGAGGATTTCCAAGAGCATCCAATACACATCGTAGAGCAATACCAAGAGGTACATTGGACACCAATTGATGTTGAATCAGGGAACCAAAGAGAATACTTGTGATCGCCAATTCTTTGTCAGGGTAGTTGGGAAAAAAGTGATATTCGTCAAACAGGTTGTGTATCATACAGGCAAATATATCTTGTTCCTTAGGAGTTTTGGATTTGCTGAATGTTTTGAGCCGATCGATCATTTCTTCCAGAGTCATCTTTCCACTGTAAATCCGTTCATAGTATGAGTTGGCTTCTTCTTCCACCTCCGGTTTGAATGATATCTCCCCACCAGTTGATCCAGGTTCCGCTTGAGTTCGTATATTCATCAGCTTGGGAAAGGTTTGTAAACAGACGCTTTGTACTTCTTTCAGCATTTCAGCATTTTCTTGAGGCAAATGACTAGAAATATATTTTTCAAATGTTGGTTCCCGTTTCCTTAATCTCATTTTATCTATCCCCCACCACCTTTTTTATTGTTACCTAGCTGATAAGAACTTGAGAAGAGTAGCCATACTTCCCAGAGTCCATGGTATCGATGTTAGGGGTGCATTTGTTTCTTGACGAGACATTTCAGAAGACACTTTTTGAGCAAGAAGATCCAAGCAGGAGCATGTAAAGATTTCCTCGAGTTCAACCACTTTTTCTTGAAGCCATTTTTCCAGATCAATATAATCCCTTTGTGAAGCCAAAGCCGCCAAATCAATTGTAAAAAATGTATGCTGCACATTCAACAGTTGAGGAAGAATCTAAAATGATGAGAGAAACAAAGTAAGATTCATCATGAAAACATTCCCCCCCCCCACTCTTAATATAAATATTTTTTACCTTGAGTTCATATACGATGTCTAGAATTCGACCAAGAGTAGTAGCATCCTTGTTGTATAGTTCCAGTAAACTCTTTGCCAAAAAGTCCGGATTGATTTGCCATAATTTTGTAAGAGCAAGTGCAGTACCTGGAGTTCCATTCAAAAAGACAAGCAGTAGACGACGTAACAGGTCTCTATGGAGGGACGACTTGATAGGCTATATCATAAAAAAAAAAGGAGTCAAGTCAGAGAGTGTACATTCCAATATAACCGTCGTATTTTTTATTTTTTTATTTTTACCTGTATTTGTATAAGACCCATAAAAACCAATTCAGGAGATTTGTGAGCCATCAATTCCATAAATACTGAAACGTCCTCAGCAACCACAGTGTCGGCCAAGTTGATCACAGATTCAATCAGGTCCAGCGAATTGAGTTGAGTATCTGCCATGGTTTGGAGGTTTGGAGGCCAAGTCTTGAGATCATCCAATTCAATCACTTTCCACTTAGAGCAATCCACAAGGTTGAGTACATCAGTAGACACGCCCGCCATTTGGTATAAAGCGCTGAGTTGACCCTTCAGGTTTTTCCATTGACCAAAAAATTTGTTTGCAGGGAAAGGGTCGGTCTAAAAAAATAATAATAATGAATACCTGAAAAGATCGATATACAGTATTTTTCGTGGATAGAGGATGGGGACACTATCTTCATTACCTTTGAATATTCGTTCCACGCGCGGACCAGGGTATTGAGGCCATTGGGACCATGGATAACAAAATGTTCATCATCAAAGTTTTCAATCACCTTGTACCAATCAAGATCGGGAGACTACATAATAATAATAATAATAATAATAATAATAATATAATAATAAGATTAAGTTAAAGGTTTTTGAGGCATATCTACAGCACTTGCATGATTGTTCCGCCCTTACCGTTTCTTTCACTACCGATACAAAATTTTCGACACCCCAATTTGAGCCACCAGATGATCCATCACCACCACCTCCATCAGTCATGTTTGTATGTGTCCTTGCCATATATCCCAGGCATTCGGCGATATCCTTTTCAGTAAATTTCTTGTTGACCTTGTCTAGGATTGCTTCTACAGATTGAGTCGAGTTGCAGCAATCATAACCACCTTCAAGTATCAGTTTGCTCAGGGCGCTATTGCCAGATATGTTGTTGTTGTTCCTATATAGTACAAAATAAAAAAGAATATCAATTAGTATTCACATTGTCAACCATTCTTGTCAAAAGCTTACTCTGACATGTGTATTTGTTGACCAGTTTCTTGGATAGTAAAAGTGTCGGATAAGTGCCGAGATGAAGTGGAAGTGTAATTCGCAATGTCTTCAGGAGATAAAAGAGAAGAATTGCTTGAGTTGAGATGACTGATCAGGTCGTTGGTCCAGAGAAGAGCAGGTGGAGGCACAATTTGTAATTCTGAGAGGATTCGTGTACCAGACTTGAAGTTTTCAGAAACACTTTTTGTTGCTATGACGTATAGTAAATAAATAAAAGAGGCATGGATGATGGTAAAGATGTCAGTCAGTCAGTATCCTAAATTTTGATAATGAGGTGGTGAAGTTTTGGGGGCGGGGATTGTTGTCAATACCTTGAAGTAAAATGGGCTGGTGCGTACAAGAGGAGGTCAGAATACGAGATGATAAAACAAGTTTGTCAAAGCTGTCAAATCCAAGTTGTTCCAAGAGAGTAGCCAAGTCAAAAAATTTCAAATTGGCGGAAGTAGTGTCAGGAGAGCAAAGGAAATGTCGTAAGGCTTCCCCAAAGTTAATGAGTGAAGAATGCTGCGTGGTTTCTTTCAAAAGGCGATTGATGGAATCCAAGTGGTTATCGTTCAAATGAGATGGGTTGTAACGTTCCGATAAAACGTATCGTAATAAATGTTGTTGGATAACAATGCCGTGTACGTCGACAATCTATATAGTGAATAAATAAAAAATAAAAAAGGAAAGAAAAGTAAAAATTAGTGCCGGCTGCTTTTAATTTTTTTGGGGGGCGGTGGTCACGCACAGTATGTACAGCACAGTAAAAAGTCACGATCCAGCGTGTTCTTTTTTTTTTGACCCCCCCACCTAGTAAGTCCCCCATCCTCACCTTCACCACATAACGTTTACCCCTATTCCATATCCCTTCCAAATAAAGAAAATACTTACGGAGGCGATTTCAGAAGAAGTTGATGTATAGTTGGTTTTGTTGATTTGGGTCAATAGCAGAATGATCTGAGTCTTGACAACACGTATCAGAGTAGTCGACGTTTGGTGTTCTAAAGAGAAGTTGAATATTGTTTTATTGTAAGTCATAGTTGAGACAAGAAAAGCATAATAGAGATAAGAGAAGTCGGGTTTGAAGGGAAAGGTTGACAAAATCAAAAATCCTATTCGGTGTTTAAAATCTTACTAGGGCAAACTAGAAAAAAAGGATCGCGAGCACAGAATTTCCTGCAAGTGACGTTTTTTTGAAGTGAGTACTATCATTTCGACGAATGTGGAACCTGAATTCCGCGAACGACATCGTTTTGTGGTCTGGAAGCTTGGAAAAATATTTGGCGGTAGTTGAATAATACTGTTTTTGTACCACACGGAATTTATTTATTCTATTTTATTAGTTCTCATAATTTTCATTCTTCTTTTCTTTTTTCTTTTCTTTTTCTTTGTTATCCGTTTTGAATAATGTGCCTGCAGAATGTCGGGGGAATATGAAGAACAAAACAACTACACATTATCCGCCCGACTCTCCTCCGCCAGCACTCAACCGTTACTCTCCAGGAACTCACCTATCCACCTTGCAGCAATGTGCAACTACAAGTTAGCTCAACTCACCTTCTCTGCGCCAGATTGGAATTCTATGCGAAAAACTGCTCTTATCAAAAACATGAATGATATGGTATATAGCAACACTCCTCCTGAATGGCTTGATCAGATGCGACGATGGCAATTCTTTACCCCTGAGTAAGTTGTATTTTTTTATTTTATATATTTTGTTGGGGAAGACTATGACAAAGGGAGGAAGGGATGGTTTCAAATAATATGCTAACCTTACATTTTTATCGACCGAATTAGATCCCTTAGTGATATAACACAAGTTGGCCTTGAACATATCTTTGGACAATATATTCAAACCATGGAAGCCTTCAAACCTATCAACTTGAACGACAATGATGATGACGACGATGACGATGATGACGATGATGATGATGACGACGATGAACTGTGGCCTGAGGATGAAATATTGACACCAAATGATCTCCAACCTGCCTTATACGAAAATATATCAACTTCATCAACGGCAGTACCTATCATCATGGAGTATCCACTGTATGCTCACTCGGATGCTTCTTTATCTGCAGAACTTTTATCTCAAAAGGACATGAAACCACTACCCGATCGACCTACAACAACTATTCAGGCTAGGAGAATAACAGCAACCTCATCATTAGAAAAGAGACAACAGCAACGAAAATCAATGGCCAAAATGCGAAACCGACTTAGTTGGACAAGTGATACTGGATTACTGGCAAACAGCGCAATGGGACAAACTTGGGCAAATGAATTGATGACAATGTTTAATATGGAATTCCAGATCGATACCAGCCTTGACTTGAATGCAGCTCCAGCGCCAGCACCCACTCTTCCGGAATTACCTTTCAGTGCTCGACACAATCAGCAAAAGCGCCAATCATATCGAAAATCTCAACGCTACTCCACCGACTCATTTATGAATCTTATTCCTGCATTTGAAAGCTTCAAGTTAGAAGAACCTGTAGAACGACGCTCCATCGTGGTGGTCTCTCGGTCAAAAACTATCAACTTCCCTCCCCCTCCTCCGACAACTCCTCCTCCTCATTTGATGGCTGGCTCCATCTCCTCCTCCTCTTCTGCTTCTGCCTTAAGGCAACGATCATCTAGTCAACCAGAAATTTATCAGCACCAAACACACACAACAAAAGCGACACCATTGCGATCCTCTTCTCTCAATATCAAGTCTCGGTCCCGATCTCGGTCTCCGTCTCGGTCAACCACAATTCATGATTCATTATCACCTAAAAGCAAAAGCACCAAGGATATTTTGTTGAATAGTCTTGTCAATACTTTTGGTGGGGCTACTACTCCTGGTGAAAAACCCCCATTGTCCAAGAAAAGATCCATCCGGCGATTGGCATCTATGATTACCGGCACAAAATCAAAGAACGGCCATGACGAGCAACATCACAGCAAAAGCAACATTGACAACAATTCCAAACAACAGCAAGCATCAACACCATCAGCAGCAGCAGCAGCAGCAGCAACTTCAGTATCCACATCACCACTATCACCAGCAACTTCCTTGAATAGAGCCTCATTATGCTCCAATATATACCACACACCTTTATCACCTACCCAAAACAGCGCGCCTTTGAATTCTGGGACTAGAACATCTCATTTATCAGTGACATCAACATCTGAATCTTCTGCATCCACACACTCCGTGTTGATGATTGCCACCAAAACACCATTGACACAACACAAACCATTACCCGATATTCCATCATTTTATACGGACGAGAACGAGAATGACAACGACGACACTAAGGACCATTATCGACGAACAAGCTGTTCCACGGCACGGCCGGTGATAGTGAAGCTGACAGACCTACGACGCTCAAGATCTGCCGGACATCGCCCTACGAAAAAAAGTAACTCATTCAAGTGGAAAAATAGACAATCGGGAGGTAATGCATCGTCTACCATACACTGCAACAATCTAAACGATCCTCCTACCCCACAGTCCGAATCAACGATCACTCAACACCCACCACCATCAACAACAACAACAACAACAACAACAACAGCAACAATGTCAGCAGTACAACTACCTTTGCCTTCTTACACTCTATTCGATCCTCCCCCCATTGACGTCAATTTAATCCTGCCTCCACCACCACCATCAGCATCAGCATCACTCTCAGTGCCTCGACCAAAGCGATCAAAATCGACATTGATGAGGATTGGCAGCGGACTCTCAAAAGGACATAAGAAATTATTATCACGGAAAAGCGACTCGACGGCAGCAAACGAGGCGATCATGCTCTCGACTGGTGAAAGTCGCAACAACAACAACTTTGTGAAACGAATGGCATCTTTTGGAAAACGAATGAAACTGCAACGGGTCTGATTCTGAAAGGCTGGTTAGATTGGCTCTTTTTTTTTTTCCTACTCCCATCCCCTCCCTCTTCCTTTTTTTTTACTTCTCTTTCTAGCAAAGATTTAGATACTTTTTTAGTAGTGTTAGATTTATTTTAGTGTTTACAATGATTGTAGGACTGTGTATTTATATGTGATTTATTGTCATTATTGTATTGAATAAAGAAAGTGTTGTTTTTATATCCTCTTTGAATGAAATGATGGGTCGTATTGCTGTTGTATTGTTGTCTTTTTTATATATGTGGATTATTTTATTTGTTGTA